>OY821517.1:231837677-231932677 GCA_963682025.1 Cordilura impudica
ATATATATATATAATATATTATATATTATATATTATATTTATTATATATAATATATTATATATTATAATTATATATTATATTATATATTATATATTATATATTATATATTTATATTTATATATTATTATATATATATTATATATTATATATTATAATTATATATATTATATATTATATATTATATATTATATTATATATTATATATTATATATTATAATATTAATATATATTATATATTATATATTATATATTATATATTATATATTATATATTATATTATATATTATATATATTATATATTATATATTATATATTATATATTATATATTATATATTATATTATATATTATATATTATATATTATATATTATATATTATATATTATATATTATATATTATATATTATATATTATATATTATATATATATATTATATATTATATATATATATATTATATATTATATATATTATATATTATATATTATATATTATATATTATATATTATATATTATATATTATATATTATATATTATATATTATATATTATATATTATATATTATATATTATATATTATATATTATATATTATATATTATATATTATATATTATATATTATATATTATATATTATATATTATATATTATATATTATATATTATATATTATATATTATATATTATATATTATATATTATATATTATATATTATATATTATATATTATATATTATATATTATATATTATATATTATATATTATATATTATATATTATATATTATATATTATATATTATATATTATATATTATATATTATATATTATATATTATATATTATATATTATATATTATATATTATATATTATATATTATATATTATATATTATATATTATATATTATATATTATATATTATATATTATATATTATATATTATATATTATATATTATATATTATATATTATATATTATATATTATATATTATATATTATATATTATATATTATATATTATATATTATATATTATATATTATATATTATATATTATATATTATATATTATATATTATATATTATATATTATATATTATATATTATATATTATATATTATATATTATATATTATATATTATATATTATATATTATATATTATATATTATATATTATATATTATATATTATATATTATATATTATATATTATATATTATATATTATATATTATATATTATATATTATATATTATATATTATATATTATATATTATATATTATATATTATATATTATATATTATATATTATATATTATATATTATATATTATATATTATATATTATATATTATATATTATATATTATATATTATATATTATATATTATATATTATATATTATATATTATATATTATATATTATATATTATATATTATATATTATATATTATATATTATATATTATATATTATATATTATATATTACATATTATATATTATATATTATATATTATATATTATATATTATACATATATTATATATTATGTATTATATATTATATATTTTTATATTATATATTATATATTTTTATATTATATATTTTTATATTGTGTATAAGATAAGCGCCTAAAAAAATCACATTTAGCTGCCTCTTACGAAAAACAAAATCAAAACAAGTGAAGTGAAAAAGACGTTATTAAGTTTGTTTATTTTGCAATCCCCCTCTTATTGAAAAAAACACACACACAAAATAAATGGTGATGTCAAATTTTTTTGATAAAAATATCAAAATATCTTAAAAACGCTAAAAGCCAACTTTAGTCATTTTAAAATCTCAAAAACACGAAAGAGGGAAACATACTTATGTACCTGCACATATAGGCAGGTAAGCACATTTAACTAAAGGACGATTTTGGCTTATCTGCACATAAGCTCGTGCAAAAGTTGGATGCAAATGCTATAAGTAGAGCTAGCAAAACAAGTAAGAAATTTATATTCAGTATAGAACGACTATAGGATACCCTATACCATAACTTCCGTAAAGAAGTATTAGATCCAACTTTGCTTTGAGTTCATATGTAGAAAATAAGCAGAAACCAAATCGCTTATCGAATTGCGATGAAGTTAATAAACAAATTTCGAGTTCATTACATTAACAATTCTGTTGCTTTAACAGTAAATGTTTGATCACAATGGAAAACGGTTATCTATAATATAATTTATATTGATACAGTTTTTAAACTTTAGAATAATTCGGTTGGTTACAAAAATCAGCAAAAACTCGATTTGTTCGAATATTCAAAAAAGAGGTGTATGTGTATATAAAAAAAAAATCAATGTGAGTCCGATCACAAGGGAAATGTGTAAACATCTACACCTTCTTCAATTCCAATTTTCAGAAAGCATGAATTGTATTTCAGAAAACATCAATTGATTTGCAGAAATACTTAACTATATTTCAGAAAACATCAACTGAATTTTAGAAAGTATCAAACGTGTTTTAGAAAACATCAAATGTATTTCAGAAAGTATGAAATATATTTCAGAAAACATCAAATGTATTTCAGAAATTATCAATTGTATTTCAGAAAATATCAACTGAATTTCAGAAAATATCTATTGAAATTTAGAATTAAAAAGTAGTTTACCCAAAAAGTTATTATTGTTTCTATTAGTGATTTGGAGTTGCAGAAAATGTTTAGCAATATTTGGATTTATTTTTTATGCACTGGAAAATAAACTACCGACTACCATTTGTTAATCAGCTACAATATAAACACCACGATAGAATTTTGACCGATTTTGAAGTCATCATTTTGAAAAAAAGACGTTTGTATCGTCACATAAAATGCAAAAGGCCGTAACTAACAACGGCCTTTTACTTAAAAACTACTATTTTACCATATATTTGTTTTCATAAATAAAAATCCATCTTTATTTTTCAGCTTGATTCTAAAATTTGGGTATTAAGTTTAAAGTAGTTTTTGTTTTATGATGTTTTATGCTTCTCCTGTAAAAAATAAAAATATTAGTTACGGCCTTTTGCATTTTAGGTGACGATATGTAGTTTTCAAGAAATATTACAAACCCAGAGTAAATTTAATAATTTCTGAAATACATTTGACGTTTTCTGAAATACATTTGATATTTTCTGAAATATATTTGATAATTTCAGAAATATGTTTTCTGAAATACATTTGATGTTTTCTGAAATACATTACATAATTGCTGAAATACATTTGATGTTTTCTGAAATACATTTAAAATTTTCTGAAATACATTTGATAATTTCTGAAATACATTTGATGTTTTCTGAAATACATTTGATGTTTTCTGAAACACAGTTGATATTTTCTGAAATACATTTGATAATTGCTGAAATACATTTGATAATTTGGAAATACATTTGATATTATTTGAAATACATTTGATAATTTCTGAAACTCAATTGCTATTTCCTGAAATTCAATTGATATTTTCTGAAATACAAATGATACTTTCCGAAAATCAATTGATGCTTTCTGAAATACAATTGATTATTTCTGAAAATCAATTGATGCTTTCTGAAATTCAATTGCAACTTTCTGAAAATCAATTGATGTTTTCTGAAATACAATTGATATTTTCTGAAACACAATTGATGTTTTCTGAAATACAATTGATACTTTCTGAAATACAATTGATACGTTCTGAAAATCAATTGATGTTTTCTGAAACACAATTGATACTTTCTGAAATTCAATTGATGTTTTTTGAAATACAATTGGAAAAGTTTATTTTTGACTTCTTCAAAGTTTTCCTAGTATATAGCTTTTTAATGTATCAGGCAGCTATTCACAATAGATGATGGAATTTCAACTCTGTTTGTGTTAAATGTCAAGAAAAATGCAGACGAAAATAAATTTATGGAAGTAGGCAAAAAGAAAAGTAAAAAATACGTGGAAAGAGGAAAAGTTGACAGGGAAGGTTTATTTTTCTTTTTTCTTCAAGAAATTTAAGCGCTTTTAATAAAATTATAAAGAAAATATGAAATAAAAAGTTTTTGCGTGTTTTAAGTGCATATAATAGAGTGAAACACAAGTCAGAAATGAAGAAAATATCATAATCGTCGCACCAATACACTTACACCGTTTTTGTCTTACTCTGTTTTTCTGATTGTATTGTGAAATAGATTTTTACCACCTTGAGCGTTAAGTTAAGCTTTTGGTTTGTTAATAAAAATTTAAATGTTCTTAAACTAGTTCTGTCAATAGCAAATTTATACTTGAATATTTAAAAAAAAAACAACTCTATAAGTTTGTGAACATGTTAAACTCACAGCACACCTAGCGGTCGATATCAAATATACACTTGTATATTTAAAATTAGCGAAAAAGATTTGTGATTTTGCTAAACAGACAGCGAACTCGGCGGTTCTGTTTACTAAATACACCAAAACACTTACATATATCTCACACCGATTTTCGCTGTTTTTGTGATTGTATTGTGAAATAGTGTGATGATGTTACACACATCTTCATTTATCTTTATTTATTTCATTTATTCATCTTTATTTGTTTATATTTTTTTGTTTATTTTTGTTTACTATATGCACATGCACATATTTATTTGTAATTATTTGTTTACATTTATTTATTTTTTTTTTGCATATCTTTTCTTTTCATTCAACACATACCACAAAGTACACTAACCTTGGTTAAAGGGTTGAATTACAAAACAATAAATTATTGTGTAATTAAATATCACTGGAATGCAAAATGACAAATTTGTGAAAATTCAAATTGTGTCAATAACCCATGACAAATAGGAATGTCACTCAAATTTTGAGGGGAAAAATTTAAATTGATTATTGAACGTTTTCTGATTGGCTATTGAACCCAACGTTCAAAAATCAATGAATTTGTAATATGCGAATGTAAAGAAAAGAGAAGACTATTATTTAAATTAAGTAAAAATATTAAATTATAATGATATAAAAGACCAGCATTTTCAATAAATAATCAATTATAATTCTGATTTGAAAGGGTTATAATTAAAACCAAACAGAGATTTTCTTTTTTTTTACTGGCATATTCTGCCAAAGGGTTCAAACATTGGCATAATCTGCCTACGTGCTATCTCTGTAAAACATTAAAAAAGTGCATCTAGCGTGCACGCGGGAACTGCTTTGAGGAAAGCACTTGACAAAATTCCTCCTGAGATTGGTCCGGTTCTCACCCAATCTTAGTGTCCTTTTGTACACCATCTTACACTATATGGCGATCCTGCCAAGCTAACACTATATGGCGATCCTGCCCGCTCTTACACTATATGTCGATCCTGCCCCCATACATACACTATATCAAATTTAAATGCCACTATGTACGTAGATTGCTACAAGGCATACATTATATAACGGTCCAGCGATTTTTATATTATTTGGTGATCCTAGCTGGCGTCCCACCTACACTATATGGCGATCCTGCCTTTTTACACTATATGGCGATCCTGCAAACACCGATCCTGTAAACACCTACACCACTATATAGATGCCTGCAAAGATAAATTGTGCGAAAACCAATACTGTCTACATCATCAATCAATTAATCCAATAAAGAAAAGATCAAGGGGCGGCAAGAAAACCAAGGCAAACAAACAGCGAAAAGAGCTAAGAAGACTTATCGCAATCAGCCAAGGGGAGCAGAAACATAAATTTTATCAACAATTACGGTTATTAGACTAGGATGAGTTTCTGGAAAAAGCTAGGAACATCAATAATGCTCATGCTGGCAGGGTATGAAGCAAATAACGTAATAGACAACGGAAAACAAACAACACAAATCATCGAGAAATTCGTGACAATACGTACACCGACTCCAGCAATCGAAGAAGTTGACCACACCTTACATATAATATTAGTAATAATTTGTATTTTTTTTGCAATTATTTTATACAAAGTGCAACAGCACTATAAGAAATATGCTATTAAAACGGCATCTAGGATTTGCGCCGCAAATGTTTAAAAATTAGATACTTTAGTTAAATAAAACAAATTTTATTTTACCTTAAATGGACAAATTTAATATTATACAAGAACTTTTAAGAAATTTAAAAAAACAGCCAAATAGGAGATATACACAAAAAACAATTAAAGCTAAATTACAAGTAGTCAAGGAAATTAGTCAGGAAATAATAAGTGAAACTAAATTAGAAGAAAGGGAAAACATTTTGAAAACATTAGTAAAACTAGAGAAGAAAATAACAAAACTATTAAGACCAATGGAAACAGAAGAACCCCAACCAGAGGGAGAAGAAAAAATAGAAGCACATATAACAGAATTAGAACCAGAAATAGAAAACAATACGAACATGGCGTCTTTTAGTCTAGAAACGGCATTCAAGATAATCCCTGAATTCAAAGGTAATTTTCAAGAACTTAAACCATTTCTGACAATAATAAAATTAATATACGACACCTTGAATGATACATCTAAACCAGTCTTAATAAATTTCGTAATAAACGTAAAATGTAGCTCAACGGTTAGAACGGCAATTGGTTCCGACCCATTAACAGATTTTAATTCCCTAAAAACATGGCTCACAAATAGGTATAAGAATAATCGAACAGTGAGTAAAATACAAAATCTACTTTCTAGATTTCAACAACGAAATGACTCAATAAGAACCTATAGTGATAAAATTTTGAAACTAATTGACGAACTAAACGAAGTGCAAATACAAGAGTTAAAGTTAGAAAATGAAACAGAAATACACAACGTGAAAAAAATAAATGAACTATATTCTCTTAATATATTCAAACAAGGTTTGAATGAAAAATATATAAGTACAATATTTGCTGCACAACCAAAAACACTAAATGAAGCAGTAACTTTAGCATTAAATATAGAAGGTCAAGTAGAAAACCAAGTTATGTTTTTTAGTAGAAACAGGAACAATACCTACAACAATCCTAACAGAAATAATCCAAATAGAAGGAACAATCAGGGAAGTAACAATTCCAATTATAACCAACGAAACAATAACACGGGTAGAGATTACCACAATTCAAATAGACATCCTAACAATAATTATTCAGACAGCAGTAATAATAATTCAAATAGAAACAATTCCAACAGAAGTTCGAATAGCAACTACCGTTACAATAATAATTCGAATAGAAATAATAACAATAATGGCAATTATAATTCAAATAACCAAAATCGACATAATAACCAAAATCGAAGGAACTATAACAATAGTTCACGAAACATACACGTGTTACAGGAAAACTCCCAGAGTCCGGAGGGGACTCAAGCGAACAATTAAATGCACCTTCCGGAAATAATAAACATAAAATATTTAATATTACGAATAACATTACAAATTATATAGAATTAAAATATAAATTAGATAACAAATATTTAACTTTCCTAGTGGACACTGGCGCTGACATATCTTTATGCAAAAAGAATGTTCTTAATATAAGTGAAACAATTAATGAAAATAATTGTTGTACGTTGTCAGGCATTTCAAATGAATCCATTACCTCGTTAGGTACACTTGATATGCATTTTAGCATATTTAATAAAAGTATTTCACACGAATTCCAAATAATAGAAGACGATTTTCCAATTATAACAGATGGAATAATAGGTCGCGATATTTTAAATAAACTATTAGCTAAAATAGACTATGAAACTTTTACTATAACTTTTGTTGTTGAGAATGAAGAATATACCATACCTATGAAATCAAAAGTCTTAAGAGATTTTTACATAAATATACCCAAACGTAGCGAAGTCATACATCAAATTAACGTAGATTTAACGGAAGACAGTTTGGTTCTAAACAAACAATTAGAAGAAGGAGTATTTCTAAGTAATTGCATCATTCCAAAGGAAGGAATTGCTCACGTAAAAATACTTAATACAACTGATAGAGATGTAAAACTTAGGAATATTGAACTTAACGTCGAACCAATTTCTAATTATATTTGTGTAACTGGAAATAAACGGAATTTTACTAGTACAGATAGAAAACGATTTGAGAAATTATTAGACACATTGAATATTGATAATATTGATAATTATGCTAAAAATTCTCTAAATGAAATAATTGAAGAATACTCTGACATTTTTCATTTGGAAGGAGACAAACTATCAGCTAATAATTTTTATACTCAACATTTGACTGTATCAGATAAAACACCTGTATATATAAAAAATTATCGTTTGCCACAGACACAAATAGAGGAAATTAATCAACAGGTTAAAAAACTGTTTGATGACGATATAATAGAAAATTCTACTAGTGCCTACAACTCACCATTGCTTGTTGTTCCAAAGAAGAACGATGGAGATAAAGGGAAATGGCGACTTGTAGTTGATTTTAGACAACTCAACAAAAAATTAGTAAACGATAAATTTCCATTAACAAAATTAGAAGATGTACTAGACAAACTGGGTAGAGCGAAATATTTTTCAACTTTAGATATGACTAGCTCTTTTCATCAGATAATGTTGGATGAAAATTCTAGACATCACACTGCATTTTCAACATCAGATGGTCACTATCAATTTAAAAGATTACCTTTTGGATTAAAAATTTCATCGAATAGTTTCCAGCGAATGTTAACTATCGCACTCTCAGGTTTAGATAGCAAAGCTTTTCTTTACGTAGATGACATCATTATTTTTGGATGTAGTTTAAAACATCATAATGAAAACCTAATTAATGTTTTTGAAAGGTTAAGAAAATATAATCTTAAACTAAACGCAAGTAAATGTGTATTTTTAAAATCTGAAGTCGTTTATTTAGGTCACTTAATAACCAAAGACGGCATAAAAACCGATCCTGCAAAACATAAGGCAATTGAAAATTATCCCGTACCAAAAGATGCGGATGAAGTTCGACGATTCGTGGAATTTTGTAATTACTATAGAAGATTTATACCTCATTTTGCAGATTTAACTAAATGTTTGAATAATCTGTTAAAGAAAGGTCAAATATTTGTCTGGTCTGACGAATGCCAAAAATCATTTGAAACACTGAAATTGAAGTTAATTAACCCACCTGTTTTGCAATATCCAGATTTTTCAAAAACATTTGTGCTTACCACTGATGCATCAAACTATGCATTAGGAGCTGTACTTTCGCAAGATAACAATGGTAACGATTTACCAATATCATACGCAAGTAAATCTCTTCAAAAACACGACTTAAACAAATCCGTAATAGAAAAAGAACTACTAGCTATTCATTGGTCCATAAATTTTTTCAGACCATACCTGTACGGTAGAAAATTTACAGTAGTAACAGATCATAGACCACTCGTTTCGCTATTTTCACATAAAAACCCATCTTCTAAACTGACAAGAATTAGATTGGATTTATGTGATTACGATTTTGATATAGTTTACAAAAAGGGCTGCATGAACACTAATGCAGATGCCTTATCGAGAATTCAAATTAATTCTGATATATTAAAAACAATGATTCCCACATGTGATGAAGAGGCAGTTAGCAAGAAATTACTACCCATCACAAGAAGTATGCAAGCAAGGCAAAATTTAATTCCTGAAAATAGAGACAGTACCAAAGATATTCATATATGGGAATGTACGTCCATTTCAGATGTCAACAATGTGCACAAAATGATGTTTTCTATGAAGTTAGAATTCGGTCAAATTAATAAAGTTCAAGATGATTTTATCATAGGTTTTAACGATAATCCTACATGTCTAGACATGATTATGGAGAAATTAATTACTTACATGAATAAAAATCGGATACGAGATCTCGCATTATCAGTAGATAATGAAATATTTGAACACGTGTCAATGAAAAGGTTTAAAGAAACCTACACGTCTATTTATAATAAAATGTTGAAAAGATTAAAGAATCTTTATTTGAATATTATTTTATATAAGCCTTTGCAGAGAATAGTAGATAAAGACATGCAATTAAATTTAATTAAAGAATATCATGATAGTCCAATTGGAGGACATCAAGGAATCAGAAAGACCATATTAAGATTAAAACAAAGATACATTTGGAAAAATATGAACAAGATGGTTAAGAGATACATTAATAATTGTGATTCATGCTTAAAGAATAAGCAGTATAGAAACATAAAAGAAAAAATGCGAATTACTGACACACCAGATAATACTTTTGAAATAATTTCTATCGATACGATAGGTCCACTTAGGTTATCCAATAATTATAGATATATTCTCACGCTACAATGCGATTTAAGCAAATATGTTATAGCCTATCCTATGGAAACAAAGGAAGCTAAGAGCATCGCTCAAGTTTTAGTGGAACAATGCATACTTAAATATGGCACTTTTAAAATCTTGAAATCTGACAGAGGTACGGAATTTGCTAACCAATTACTGAAAGAAATATGCGACATGTTAAAAATAGAACAGAAATTTTCCACTCCCTATCACCACCAAACAATAGGTTCCTTAGAAAGAAATCACAGAGTCCTAAACGAATACTTATTGAACTTTACGGAAAATGAGGAATGGGATTGTTGGATTCAATATTACACATTTGCATATAACACAACTCCAAATGTAGATACAGGGTACACACCTTTTGAGTTAGTATTTGGTAAATTAGCGAGACTACCCACAGACAAAATTACAGATAACAAGCCAGTCTATAATCTAGAAAATTATGCAAACGAGTTCAAAGCTAGAATAGCATCGGCATTAGATAGAGCTAAAAAATTAATTAAAATAGCAAAAGAGAAAAGAAAAATACAATATGATAATTACACTAATGTTAGCAACTTTAAAAAAGGAGATTTAGTATTAGTAAAATATGAAAGTAGGAGAAAAAATACTTGTCCTACTCATGGTCCATATGAAATTATAAATACTGAAAATGAAAATTCAATTTTAGATGTAAAAGGAAATATGAAATCATATCATAATAATACTTTAAAATTATATAAACGTAAATGAAAATGTAAAATTGTATAGATTGTTAATTACTACATATAAGAGCACATAGTAAACTTACTTATTTATATTGTTAATAAATAGATATAGAAATTACTTATTACATTTTTTTATATATAATATTATATCACAAAAACAAAATTAGAATAACCACTAAGTTTAATAGAAACAAAAATAACATTTTTATTTTAAGTAATGAAATTCATGAATTTTCTAAAACCCATAAATTTCATCTTAAGGGTAGGGGTGTGATGATGTTACACACATCTTCATTTATCTTTATTTATTTCATTTATTCATCTTTATTTGTTTATATTTTTTTGTTTATTTTTGTTTACTATATGCACATGCACATATTTATTTGTAATTATTTGTTTACATTTATTTATTTTTTTTTTGCATATCTTTTCTTTTCATTCAACACATACCACAAAGTACACTAACCTTGGTTAAAGGGTTGAATTACAAAACAATAAATTATTGTGTAATTAAATATCACTGGAATGCAAAATGACAAATTTGTGAAAATTCAAATTGTGTCAATAACCCATGACAAATAGGAATGTCACTCAAATTTTGAGGGGAAAAATTTAAATTGATTATTGAACGTTTTCTGATTGGCTATTGAACCCAACGTTCAAAAATCAATGAATTTGTAATATGCGAATGTAAAGAAAAGAGAAGACTATTATTTAAATTAAGTAAAAATATTAAATTATAATGATATAAAAGACCAGCATTTTCAATAAATAATCAATTATAATTCTGATTTGAAAGGGTTATAATTAAAACCAAACAGAGATTTTCTTTTTTTTTACTGGCATATTCTGCCAAAGGGTTCAAACATTGGCATAATCTGCCTACGTGCTATCTCTGTAAAACATTAAAAAAGTGCATCTAGCGTGCACGCGGGAACTGCTTTGAGGAAAGCACTTGACAAAATTCCTCCTGAGATTGGTCCGGTTCTCACCCAATCTTAGTGTCCTTTTGTACACCATCTTACACTATATGGCGATCCTGCCAAGCTAACACTATATGGCGATCCTGCCCCCTCTTACACTATATGTCGATCCTGCCCCCATACATACACTATATCAAATTTAAATGCCACTATGTACGTAGATTGCTACAAGGCATACATTATATAACGGTCCAGCGATTTTTATATTATTTGGTGATCCTAGCTGGCGTCCCACCTACACTATATGGCGATCCTGCCTTTTTACACTATAATAGGATTTTACCCCCCCCCTGAGCGCATAGATGTTTACATATCAAAAAGGGATATATAAGGGATAATTTCGAGATTAGTTTTCCACAACTTACATGCTCACGTGTATGATTACGTATCTTCACTGACTTAAAAAAATTCGGGTTGATGTAAGGTTGTAATTCAATGGGTGGTTTTTACCTTCTTTTTTTATTATATATATAAAAAAATGGGGTTGCAGGTTCTGCTGATATAATTCACTGGATTTCTATAAAATGTGCAGGTTTCGCTGGTTGTTGAGTTGCAGTGGATGAACAAAAAAGAAGTAAAAGTAGTGTGGCCGGAAGTTCGTTGTCGACCTTAGCGAAAGAAAAAAAATTAGATCCACACCAAGGTTGTAGTTTGATGTTGTATCATTGACAGTGGTTACACGTTCAAAAAAATGGGGAGGACCGATTAAATGTCGAACACTCATTATACCTTGACCACAGAGTTGTATAGGGTATAATGAACGGTACATTTCTAGTGCTGAAATAATTTTTGTTGGATACTATTTGCATCATGCAATTTTATACCCTTTACTACTTCGTGGTCTATATATAAGTTGTGTGTGCTGATGTTTGTAACAACCAAAAATATTGGACCTAGAGCCACCTTTCTTTATCCAGATCGTTTCGGAATCACTTTTTGAATCTATTTAGCGATGTTCGGCCGTCCGTCTGTCTGTAATGATTTTTGCGGAATCAATTATGTAAAAAAATAGTTTGTAATTTTAAATTTGACATCATATCTGCACTCCATTCTGTATTATTTTTTTTTTTGTTAATTATGTTTAAAAATTATATGTAAGTTAACACAAAATACATTAAAATACATTTTAAATAAATATTTTGCTGACAACAACAACGCACATAAAAAATACCAAAATTAGTTCACAAGCTGAAGTTGCGTCTTATGCAAAACCAACAAAACAGTTATTTCACAACAATGCCGTTGCACGCGCCATCCGGCGCTATTAGCGCACAACAAATAATTTTTTTAAACTAAAATCCTTCGCGGCTCGGTATGCACGCATTGTGAAATTCGTAGTGATAAATAATTAAGCAATTATAAGTTTACCAAAATAAGAAACAAAATCAAAAAAAAATTGTTTAAGTGAACAGTAAAAATATAAAAACAGTAACTAAAGGAAATAAAATTCTAACAGTGAAATAAATATTTTTAAATAAAAAATTTAAAAATAATTGTGACAGTAAATATATAAAATTTTTAATTAAAGGAAATTAAATTTGAAAAGTGAAAATTAAACAAATACTTAAAAAAAAAAATAAAAAGGATAAGAAAAAATATGTAAAAACTTAATTGATAACGGTGACTGTAGTAAATAGAAAGATAACAATTTTTTTAAGAGAAAATTTCAAAAATAAAGTACAAATAATTTTTTTAAAACATTTAATAAATAAAAAAAAAAAAAAAAATAATGTGTAATCACCCTAAACTATAGAAAAGGTAAAAAAATAGTAAACTAACTATTATAAATAAATTAGATAATTACTAACAACTGAAGAAAAATAATAAAAAAGTGAACACCAAATTAAATAAAAAATATTATTAACTAAGCACTAAAATAATTTTTATATAAGTGAACAATAAAAAAATTTATAATATTAAACAAAGTAAATTTTTTTTCAAAAGTAAATTAAGTTAAAACAAATTAAAAAAAATTTTTTTCAAGTAAAATTTTTTGAAAGTAAAAACTAGTTCATTTACTAAATAAGTTCCTGTAATCATCGGAGTACGCTAAAGCTGAACACTACCAGATTAAGTTCCTGTTATCATTGAAGTACAAGATGCTGTTATTAATGTAAGAATAATTTTATGTAAAATATTGTTAACGAAAGAAAAAAGAAAAAGGAAGATAGTAACCAAACCAAATTAAATTTTAGTCCTCTAAGGAAAAAAAATTTTTTTCATTGTATTTTTGTTAACATACTTAAATTTTAACCTTTTAAAAATTTGCGTATAAAGTCTCATTGTATTTTTGTTAAAAATAATAAGACCTGATTTTTAAATTTACTTTAACAATCCAAATTTCTCCTTGAATTCTTCATTGTATTTTTTGTTAACAAAATTAAATTTTAATCCTTTAAAAAAATTTGCGTAAAAATTCTATTGTATTTTTAAAAAAAAGTAACAATAATAAGACCTGATTTTTAATCCAATTTTCTCCTTGAAACAAAATGCCGGACGAAACAATTGAACAACTCTCGGAAAGACTGAGTAGGACACTGTAACTGGACTAAACCAAATTCAGAGGAACCAGATTATTGAAATAATTAACGAAGCTTTGAAAACGCGTTCAGATTATCTCTCAGACGAAGGTTTTGACCAAACTATAGGTGCAGTTATGACAGAATTAGGAGAATTATACAAAGTCCCAGACATAATAAAATCACTTAGGGAATTTTTTGGAAAACCAGGTGAGTTTAACTCCTGGCGAAAATCCGTCGACAGAGTGTTGGACCTATACTCCAGCCTTAAGGGAACAAGATGGTATTATGCAATTTTACACACAATAAAGACGAAAATTACTGGGGATGCAGATACTGCATTAGAATCGTATAGAACGCCCTTAGATTGGCCTCGAATGAAGAAATGTCTGATGATGCACTATTCCGATAAGAGAGATATCAGTACTTTAGAATATCAAATGACAGTTCTGTGTCAGAGCAATTAGAGTGTAACCGAATTTTATCAAGCTGTCTATCAACATCCTTCGCTGATACTTGATAAAGTTTAAATCTAGACGAAGGTTGCCTTCGCTCAATGACAAATACTTACAGGGATAAAGCCTTGAATCTATTTGTTAGAGGTTTAAATGGTGCTCTTCCACGGTGGCTTAGCGTGCGCGAACCAACTTCTTTGCCCGGAGCATTACATATTTCCTTAAAATTGGATAACATGATATTTCTTATGAATTACGCTCATTGACACATATCTAGAGGTAATATCCAGAAAGATAGAATTTGAGTAACCAATCCATTTTTGGGAAATCGACAGAAATTCTTTCCTGAGCTCACTTGCGTTGGTGGTATGACAAATATCAGACCATCATTGGCACCCCGTAATCGTCCTATACCAAAATATAGCACAAATTATACTCCTAACACAATTTTTAGGCCACATACGGCTAGTTCGACTGATAAATGAATTCTCTCTGTAATGCGTTGTGCGGCCAACTCGACAATAGACTACAAATGGATGTGATCTACTAGAGAAGCGGGGAGAACGAACCGAAACTCGAGCACTTGGAATAAGTTCGCTAATCTCAGAAAAACATTTCCCATGGTAATATCTATAGAACAGTGCTACACAACCCACATTTCGACGATGTTCCAATGAATCGGAGTTGGATACCCTACTGTCAATGATGAGCGCCAACGCCCTCCTTTGCGTACGGTCCAGTAGCTTCAAAATAGACTTTGAAGCTCCTGCCCATATATGGGAGTTGTATTTCGTTTTCAGTCGGATGTAAGTGGTATAGATTTTAAGGAGATCAGAAGGAGTGAATTAATTTTTACACCGTTTTAGAAAACCAAGACACTTGAATGCTTCTTTTGGCACTTGAAACACCTGCTCGTTCCAACGAACATCACATTGAATTCATGCCTAGAACATCAAGAGTATCCGATTACTCAATACCTATACCACCCATATATACAGATGAAATTGTTGATTCCATGGTCCTATGGGTCAACATAGAACATTGAGTCTTCAGCGCATTAAAATCAATTCTATTCGCTTTACCTCACTCGGATATTGTTATCAGGTCTTGATTGAGTGTGTAATTCTTTGTCTGCCTTTTGCGCTCCAACCTCCAAGGGGCTTGGCCTACAATTAAAAGAAAATGAATGACAAATGCTGCTGTCATCTGCGAAAGAGTATATAGAATTAAAAGTTTGAGCAAGAAGGTCGTTCAGAAAGATAAGCAAAACAGAAGGAGAAAGAACGGAACCTTGGGGTACTCCTGAATTAAACTGAAACTCATTAGATGAGACCCCATCAATAACAACACGTATTGTTCGGTCTCTGAGATTCGAGAGAAGTCATTACCGACCAAAAATGCAATAAGCTTTGATATCAGTGCACCGTGCCACACACGATCCAATGCCTTGAAAATGTCCACAGCATCCACTTTACTTTCGCCAAACTTGCGAATGGATTGACTTCAGCGCTCAGAAAGAAGAGCTAACAGGTCTCCCGTAAAACGATTTCTACGGAAGCCATACTGTCGATCATTAAGAAGTAAGTTGGCCTCTAGGTAGTTCACAAGATGGAAATTGATCATGCTCTCCATCACCTTTGAGAGCGCAGAGCAGATTGCAATTGGACGGTAATTTTCAGGGTTATGAGCCGCACCCTTTTTAGGGATTGGTTGAACATTAGCAACTTTCCAGCAAGAGTGAAAGGCTCCCGCACGGTACGAAAGGCTGAAAATGTTGGCCAATGGACTGGCTAGCGTCGAAGAGCACTGTTTCAGCACCAGTGCTGGTATACCATCCGGTCCCGAGGACTTAATAATGTTGAGATCCGAAAGACCCTTTTTAAGTGCACATGTTCGAAAGAATATTTTAGGCATATTACAAGATACACTTTCAAGTTCGGGCAGAGATTGATCACTATCCAACAAAAACGAGTTTTTTGCAAAAAGTTCAGCTAAAAGTTACCCTTATCAACCGGTTCAACCGCATAGCAGAACTAGCATTATTCTTTACACTTTTAACAAATGACCAAAAGCTCTTACTACCCCGAGGAGCAGAGAGAACTTTGGCACGAAGACGCTGATCGTGAAGAAACTTTTGGCGCCTTACTGTTTTGGCACATTCAGTTCTCGCCTGTTTGCGTTGCAGTTCAGTGAAGGAATTTTTATTTTCACGCCAATATCTGGATGTTTCCTGTCTGGATCTGACTGCATCTCTGCAAGTCTGGTTAATCCATAATTTTTGATTAGGTTTAGCCGAAATGTGCTTTGATGGAATGAATAATCGCATACGAAGCACTATTATTTTTTCCACCATTTTCGCAACAGCATCAACATATTTATCCAGGAAACAAAGTTTCCAGTTGAAATGCTTGAAAAAATCGTTGAGCTCAGCCCAACGAGCCTTTTCGTAAATAAAACCTAAGCGCTTCATTGCTGGTGCTGAAACACTTTGAAGTACAGGATACGAAAAAGATGCGGAAATGGTGAAGTGATCCGAAACACCGAGAGGTGCAAATATAGAAAAAAGTCGAGAGTATTTTGAGCATTGGTTGATTCACTAGTTGCGCTAGATGGTTATGCGCCGCGAAAGGCTCAACGTAACGGCCTTGTTTGACTCGAATGGTGATGCCAAGTAGAGCTATGAATATTAAAATCGTCGGCAACAACGATTTCACTATTCGGGCAACTCTCAAGGATTCTAGATTGGATTCAGAAAGGGCGTCGAAGCTATTATAGGTATGTTCCCTTTCTGTATTTGGGCTTGTATATAGAAACCCGAAGTGCAAAATGTGTGACCTGATTTTGAACTTAACCCAAAGTGAGTGAAATTATTCATCATACAGTTCAGATGTTGCTGGTACTGGTACACAACATTGTCGCGAATGTAAATAACAAGGCCCTTATGAAGAATAAAAAGGGATAGAAAGTGATAACCAGGTATGTGAAAAACTTGTGGATCAGCATCCCCACTTACATGGGTCTCACATAAGGCGAAAACATCCGGCCGATGAAAGCAAATGTGGGCATATACAGAGAAAAAATTCGATCTGAGTCCACGTATGTTGCAAAAGTCGATACGAAAAATACCTGACTTCAAATAAAATAAAATTAAGTCAATTTTCCTTACGTTGTTTTTGTTTGGTTTTGTTGAATGTAAATTTTTTATTTTTTGCACTGTGTTAGTTTGTTATTGTTGGTTGTTTCCAAATTTCGTTTTATGGTTTATTTTGTTAGTTTATGTATTATTCATATGTTGGAATGTTTCTTTTATTTAAATGGTATGTTTTACATTTTTATTGTTGGGTATTTTTTGTGGTTGTTTTTGCATGGTTTGGTTGAATGTTGATTTTTTTTCTTTTGCACTGTGTTAGGTTGTTATTGTTCGATATTTTCAAATTTTATTTTATGTAGTAACCGACAAAGAGGCAACTCAACGGCAATTGGACCAGCTTCCACTAGATTGAAGAAGGCGCAGTTGGGGGGAAATAGACGAAATTTACCAACAGCGGACTTGAGATGTTCGAGCATTCACCTGAAGATCTCGAAACCGAGAAAAATAATTCCATAACAACCGATTACGCACAGGAAGATTTACTGAACGATCTTAATTTTTTTTAAATAGTTCCTCGTTACCATACTTTCAAGTTAGAATGAGGAACGGACAAACTCTCAAACTCCTTTTAGATATCGGTAGTAATAAGAATTATATAAAACCTAATTTAGTCACAAACCATAGACCTAATCAGAAAAATTTAGCGCAAAATCTATTGCAGAAAATGTAGAAATTACACATCATGTCCTTTTAAATATGTTTGGCATCCATGATGCCCCCATAAAGTTTTTATCTTACCAGGATTAAGAACCTTTGATGGGATATTAGGCAACGATAGTTTAAAAGAATCATCAGCCGTGATTTATACTTCGAATAATTATTTTACAGTGAGAGGGGGAATAAATATTCCAATACATTTCCCAAGATGTCAACAATATAGAAATTAGGATGGAGCACCTTTCTGAGAACCAAAAATGGTATCTCGAAAATATTGTAAACCACCATAAGAGTTTATTTGCAGATCCTGATGAAAGACTCACCTATACAACGAGAGTTGTTGGTGATATACGTACTTCCACGGACATACCAACTTATACCAGAAATTACCCTTACCCAATGGCGATGAAGGGAGTAGTTGAAGAGGAAATTAATAAATTATTAAAAGATGTGATAATAAGACCATCACGTTCGCCTTATAGCTTGCCTATATGGATTGTATCGAAGAAACAAGATGCTTCAGGTAGACAAAAATATAGACTGGTTATAGATTTCAGGAAATTAAATTCGATTACAATACCAGATAGATATCCCATTCCCGAGATAAGAGGTAATAAATATTTTACCGTAATAGATTTAAAGAGTGGATTTCATCAAATACCTCTTAAAGAAGAGGATATTGAGGAAACAGATTTTTCAGTTAATAATGGTAAATACGAATTTACAAGACTCCCATTTGGGTTGAAAAATGCCACGTCCATATTTCAGAGGACGCTGGACGATATACTCAGGGAACACATTGGCAAAACTTGCTACGTTTATATTGACGATATAGTTATCTTTAGTAAAGACGAAAAAGAACATTTTAAACACTTGAATGACATTTTTGAAACACTTAATGCTGCTAATATGAAAGTCCAGTTGGACAAGTGTGAATTCTTTAAAGAGGAGATAGAATTCTTGGGATTCATTGTTTCTTACAATGGAGTAAAAGCAAACCCAAAAAGGTCGAAGCAATAGTAAATTTTCTTTAGCCCACAACACTTAAAGAGCTCCGGACCTTTCTAGGCCTTTCAGGACATTATAGAAGGTTTATGAGGGGTTACGCGGACTTTGCAAAACCTCTAACTAAATTATTGCGAGGAGTTGCAGGTACAATTTCCAAATCTGAATCAAACCGTAGAAAAATTCAAATGGATAATGAAGCCAAAAACGCCATCGATTCATTAAAAAATGCCTTAGTTTCAAGAGAAGTAATTCTCGCATATCCTGATTTTAGGAAAGAATTTCAGTTGACAACTGACGCTTCTAATGTAGCACTAAGTCAGGAAGACCAGCCAATAGCATTCATATCTAGAACTCTGTCAGAAGCAGAAGAAAATTACGCAGCCAATGAAAAGGAAATGCTTGCTATAATATGGGCATTAGGAAATCTTAGGAATTACTTGTATAGGTCAGCTAAAGTTATCATCTTTACAGATCATCAACCGCTGACATATGCACTTAGCTCAAAAAAATAATAATAACAGTGACAGGTCTCCACAAGATCTTATTCCGAGCACGGAAACCCCAATAAACGTATTTAAGAACCAAATTTTTCTTTCCATAGGTGAAACACCCACTAGCTTAAAATCATATTCCCAGTGTATCATCAACACCTTATAAGCGAACCTAACTATGATGAACAAAAACTTACAGAAATTCAAAAAAAAGTATCTAAATCCGTCCGTTATTAATGGTATAAAAACTCCTGAACCAATAATGGGGAAAATTCGAACAATTTATCTAGACCATTGATGAACTAATGTCAGAAAACGATCAAGAAAATATAATTGTGGAAACACATAATAGGGCTCATCGCAACGAGAAAGAAAACAGATTGCAAATTATGGAAAAATATTATTTTCCAGGAATGGCAAATAAAATTAAAAGGGTCATAAAACTATGTTCGATTTGTAAGAAAAATAAGTATGAAAGACATCCAAATACGCCTCAGTTAAAAGAAACACCTATACCAACTCATCCTGGCCACACAATCCACCTTGACAAATTTTCCACAGAGGAAAACATTAGGAAGAAGAATTCCACCATTTTCGACATCCATACATTTTAAGCAATCGGGACGATTGCATCTAAGGAGAGAGTAGTTAACACAAAATACATTAAAATACATTTTAAATAAATATTTCGCTGACAACAACAACGCACATAAAAAATACCAAAATTAATTCACCAGCTGAAGTTGCGTCTTATGTAAAGCCAACAAAACAGTAATTTCACAACAAAGCCGTTGCACGCGCCATCCGGCGCGATTTCCAAAATACAGAAATTCTGCAAGGTAGTATTTTCCCACCAGCAACATTGAACGGCATTGCACGAGCCAATGAATAAAACAGCTCATTTTACAATAATACCATTGCATGCGCCAATGGTCAACATCCGGCGCGATTACCAAAACACAGAAATTCTGCAAGGTAGTATATTCACACCAACAACATTGAGCAGCATTGCACGAGCGACAGAATTACAACAAAATACCTGAATGGCGTGATCAGCAAACCTGTTGTTATAAATTAGGGTAGGTTATAAATTAGGTAGTAATATCATTACTTTTAATTTTGAATTACCGATAAAGACGGTTGTTGTATTGTTTTGGGTTTATATTGCAAAATGTATTTCTATTAATTTTTCTGTGTCTTTTTTCTTAACCTTTCATATTTTAATAAAATGAATACAACATTCATATACATAAATACATTTAATATCGGGAAATTTGGTTTAATTAATAAAAAATTCCAATAAAACAAAGATGGTATAGTATACAACCATACATGCATCGATATAAATAAATACATACTCGTATGTACTTGCATTAAAGTGCATTGGATTGTATTTGCGGTCTCCAAAAAATAAGCCATGAAAGTTTCTTTGATTAATTCCAAAGATTGTCAGTTCAAGCAATGACCGTTAGTCAAAAGAAACCAAATGCAAGTGCTTGTCATGTGAAAAGTTTTTGCAGCCGCATCTAACGTTATATTGGACAGTATTGTCCGCATATTTGAGGTATTCAGTAATTAAAGAATGATTAAATATAATTATTTACGGAATGTTTATGCTTTCTAAAAAAAAAATTATATGGGGGGGTTTCATGTCAAGTGACCCAACTTTTGAAAGCGATGTCTTCCGAAATTTGAAATTTGCACCACGGTTAGGCCTATTGGATAGTAGTTTAGACACAATGTTTCAACAAGATCGGTCAAGAACTCTCTGAGTTAGAATGGTCAAAACTTGGCCTTCTGGCCAAACAGGTGTTTTTTCTCATCCATGTAACTTATTACCTATTGTTCTTAGAAAAATTTGTCCCTAATAGTTTAGATAGCTATTTCTTCAGTCTTTCGAAAAAAAAATTTTATTTTATTTATCTAAAAAAAAAAATTTTAATTTTTTTAAATGAAAAAAAAAATTTATTTTATTTATCTAAAAAAAAAAATTTTAATTTTTTTTAAATGAAAATTTTTTTTGACTTTTTTTGGTCAAAAGTAAGCTCAGGTTTTTCCTCTAAGAGCATTTTTTGTCGCTTAGTGGGATGCGAATGGGATATCTCTCAAAATAAATGTTTTCTAACTCAAGACAACGGGTTTTCAATTCTTAGCATATACACTGTTTTGAATTTTTTCCTATTTGTGCGTAAGTGTTTCTAAAACCTTACAAATAAATCTTATACTGAAGAACTAGACAAATTACCCTTTCCGACGTTATGTAACATACCTAACTAAAATTTGATACCCTCGATGCTGTAATACCCACAATATGTTAACCTCAGAAAAAATATCACTTTTTTCTATTGTTGCGAAATTGTTTTATTTTATTTATTGCTTATAATTATTAAATTAATATATAATAATAATAAAAATTAAAAGTTAAATAATTAAATAAAATTTAATCTTAATTACATTAGATCCATTTATATCATAACTATTTGTATACTTAATTTATTGTAGCTGATGAAGTATTTAAGTTTTGTGAATTTTTAAATAAATCATCCAGCTTATTTATCGCCTTTATTTGCTGGATCAATGCAGGAAAGAGCTCGGAAAGTTGAAAGAATTACCGGATTTGAATAGTAATGAGCCTTGCGTTGAAGTTATTCCAGATGATGACAAAAGTAATTCTGAGAATGATGACAGAACTGTTAATGTTGATGGTGATTCCAACTTTTTAGTAGAAGGTATAAGTTCAAAGAATGACTGTCAAAACCAATATCATAAGAATGCAGTTGAAGTTCTTGAACATATAAAAGAGAAATATAAAAGATCACAGAGTAGAGCTGAAAGAATTCAACTTCTCACGCTTGCTCCATCGACATGGAGTTGTGCAAAAATAATGACTGGGTTTGGAACGCCACAACATTCAACATTTCTATAGAAAAAGAGTGATATTTTGCCTGAGGTATTACAGTATCCAGGGTATTAAATTTTAGTTAGGTATATTACATACCGTCGAAAAGGTTAATTTGTCTAGTTTCTCAGTATAAGATTTATTTGTAAGGTTTTAGAAACACTTACACACAAATATGAAAAAATCAAAATAGCACATATGCTAAAAATTGCAAAACCGTTGTCTTGAGATTGAGGAAATAGCTATCTAAACTATTTGGGATAAATTTTGCTAAGAACAATAAGTAATAAGTAACATTGATGAGAAAAAACACCTGCTTGGCCAAAATGTCAAATTTTTACCCCTTCTAAATCAGAGAATTCTTGACCGATCTTGTTGCAAAATTGTGTCTAAACTACTATCCAATAGGACTAACCTTGGTGCAAATTTCATTCCGATCGGAAGACATCGGTTTCGGGTCACTTGACGTGAAACCCCCATATATATGGGGTTCCAATTAAATTAACTAAAATCTGTAAGTGTAAAAATATTCTAAGAGTAGTTTAATTAACAGTCAGTAGACGTGTCAAAGAGCGAGTTTTATGGATGTGAGTAAACTAACGGTATTAGTTAACCTTGGTCTAAGTATAAAATTCTGTTTTTGGGTTATGGTTTAACTCAAGTTATACCAGATTAGGAAGTTAAACTCGAGTTATAATTGTTAAAATATAAACAAATGATAAAAAAAAAAACATAAAACGTAACATAATATTTCAACATTTAATAATAAGTATATTTAAAAGATTTATTTGACTTCAAAAAAAAATATTTTATGATTGGCACTTATTACTTTGTGATATTTGCAAACACTGCCACAGTAGAAATTTCCAATGCTGCCCATTATTTGGCTCCGTAGCGTTACCTAATCAACAATTTCTGAAATAAGCTCTTAAAAACACTATGATAAAAACCCAATTAAATTTGTTTTCAGATAACTAATCGGATAGTTAATTTAGTTATAACTCACATCCTAAAAAACTAGCTTTTAATGTGTCAAGGAATGTGTTTATGGAGTAGAAGCCGAGCCTAGATTTTAATTTTTTTTTTGAAATTTTCAAAAACCCAATATACCAACATTAGAGTGCATAAAAAGTATTGATGTATACTCCTGAAATTGAACACAGAGATATTTTATGATGATTTCCGGAATATTTGGGGAGCATCGATAACCGTCCATGAGTTAAACCGTTTTGATAAGCCTCCAAAAATAGTGGAGGTACATCTGTGATATAGCTATTCTTCGATTCCACATAAAAATATAAAAATCTGTCTTTAGATTCAAAATAATTCCATGACCATAATATAAAAAAATTAATAAATTTTTATCCGTTTTTCAGTTTCACAACATCGTTCGAGAATATCAACTGATGGCTGAAAACGAAAGCAGCAATCAATATCTGTTAAACGACTTAAAACTGATAACAGTCAGAAAAGGAAAATATATTTACATATATAAAATATTATAATGGACATTTATGCTACTAAAATATGTATGGCAAATAGAAACACAATATATAAAAAGGTTAATTAGCTACTAAAATTACTAGCAGCATTTAATACCTTTACAGTGATGCATTGGTAATTAAAAACCGAAGAAAATTATAGAAATTATTTAAATTTTCATGAAAATCTCAGCAAAACAATACATGCAAATCACGTTAGCTGAAAAAACCGTATATGACATAATGTATCTCCATTTTTTGAGCTCACAGAGATCTCAAAATTGAAACAGTCAAAGACGAAATTAAAAAATACTCTACTAGGTATCTTGATAGACCATCCTAACCCATTACCTTTAAATCTTTTAGATGCAATTGGAGAAGAACGAAGGTTGAAATATTACATATATTAGTTCTACCGTTCAGAGAATAAATCAATAATTATTAAAAATAAAAACATTCTTCATAATATTGTAGATTATTTTTTTGTATATATGTATATATTTTGATATAATGTAAAAATTAAAATTAAAATTATATAAAAGAGCTATTGTACACATTGGTGCGCAATAAAATGTTAATAATTTAAAATTATCTAATAAGCTTATTGTTATACTGAATAACGGATTGCAAATACATATACATATATAAAAAAAAGTTTGAGGATTTATCAAAACGTTTTAACGGATATCCTCAGAAAATAGGTCAAGGTACAATTTCATGGATGTACATTAGGGTGACAGCCAAAATTTTTTTCGCGAATTTTAAAGCTTTTTCAACGGAATATTGTGCCAATAGGTCCAAAAGTTTTGTGACGAAAATTTGAGCCAAATCGGACAACGGTTTCTGGACGCGCATCCAGGTCAAAGGTCAGGTATTTTCATATTTTACAATATATACGAAATAAATTTTTTGAACTCGTTTATTTTTTTTCAATATTTAATGAAAAAATGTGGATTTATATATTTTCGTGAAAAAAATAGTAAAAAGAACTTTTTTGGTAATTAACCTTTCCTTTATGTCAGGAAATTAATAGATGCTTTTATTCAAAAACGTTAACTACAAAAACACATTTGTTTGTTTGTATTAAATCACACCTTCTACATGGCAAAAATTTTAAAATTGCTAATTTCCTAGACAACAACCATTATTTTTAACGGATTCTAATGATAAATTTCAAGGCCTACTAGATTTTTAAAATACGAATGAATTATGTATTTCCCCAAAAATTATATAAATTGCATTCAGTCGTCTGAATTACTTGTGTAAAGTGCTTTTGGTTAGAGATTTTTTGTGAATTTTGTAAAAATATATAACAATGCCCTCGTTAAGGGAAGAAATATTTTTAATAGGCTATTCAAAACACCAAATAGTTGGTTCTAAACTTCCCTCGAAGGGGGACTGCCTCAAAGTTTTTTTTCATAATATGAGGACAACGAAATTAACTGCAAAAGATAGTGCTCATCTTGTGGTAAGAGAGTGTATAATTTTTTGGGAAAAGGCCCGTATCCCTGTTCACGATTTGCACTGGTGTGCAAAAAAAATGTTGCGTCTGTATGAGGAATGGAAAGATTTAAAATAAAATATATCTAGAGTGTCCGACATTCATAAAAACAGAAGAAAACTGTGGAGCGATAATTTAGGCGATCTCTTCGATATTGCTCGTACCGATGCACTGGAACTAATAGATTTAGAAGAAGACAAGCAATTTTTAATTAAACAAAGAATGAAAGGTCGCGAAGGTTGTATGTTGGGAGTCGACTGTAATCTAAAAAAAAAGAGGAAAGAAAAAGAAATCGCAAAAAACAAGAAGAGTTGCGTAAAAAATTAAGTGACTAATTACCATCAACTTCATCAGGTAAAAATTTAATTAAATGTTAAATAACGTTGTTTTAAATTTTTGTTGGAAGTACTGAACTGTGACAAAATTTATTTCAGCCTGCAATATGATTGAATTTTCCGCGTCTGAAGATGCTGCAACATCAGAGGAAGAATATTCTGAATGTTCGATTGAGGCAAAACGTTTTCGCAGTACTTCTTGTACGAAAAAGCAAAGTGTCTTAACGTCAAGACTAGCTGCAGCTTTCGACAAGTTAAAAATAAGTCAGAGAGATGCTGTACACTTATTGGTTGCAGTTATTGACGCCGTCGGACTTAACACATCCGATTATATTTTAAATCGAACCTCCATAAATCGGGAAAGAGCGCAATTAAGATTAACGCAAAGTGAAAAAATTATAGAACAGTTTACTGCAAGTGATCAACCTTTGACCATCCATTGGGACACTAAACTGTTATCGACAATAATAGGAAAACCAGAAGACCGTTTGGCTATAATTGCTACGGCTCCAGGCCTAGAGCAAATTATAGATATGCCTGATATTCCCTCTGGGACTGGAGAGGAAATTTCTTCTGCAGTTTATGATGCATTAGAAGACAAACATATTTTGGAACGAACGGAAGCGTTTGTTTTTGATACAACATCATCCAACACTGGTAGATTGAAAGGTGCATGTGTGCTTTTGGAGAGATCAATTGGAAGAGAAATTCCATTTCTAGGCTGCAGACACCATATTTTCGAAATTGTTTTGGCAGCAGTTTTTACGGAGGCCAATGTTGGAGTGTCGTCTGGACCGGACATAACGATTTTTAAAAAATTCAAAAAACATTGGCCAGAAATAAATACAGATAGTTTTGTGCCAGGAATAGCTCATCCACGAATTATGGAAATTATAGGCGATAATGTTGGTGAACTTTAAAATTTTGCTTTAGGAAAAATGAACGATTCATTCCCGAGAAATGATTATAAAGAATTTTTGGAGTTAGTAATTATATTCCTTGGTGGCAATCCTCCTTCAGGAATAAAATTCAGAAAACCGGTGCACTGCACTACGCAAGATGGATGGCCAAGGCTATATACTCTTTAAAGATAGTGATTTTTCGCAATCAATTTCCTGAAGTGACAGATTTTGAAATCAGTGCTTTGATAGAAGTAACAGGTATCATTGTAAGTTGTTATTCAAATTTTTGGTTTGATTCAAATAAAGCGGATAAAGCTGCTTTAAATGATATTATGTTTTTGAGAAAATTGGAAAACTACAAAAGAGTCAATCAAAATATTGCGGCCAAAGCCATTTCAAAGGTATTAAATCATCTGTATTACTTAAGCGAAGAATGTGTGGGCTTTTCTTTGTTTGACGAAAGGATAGACAACATAACAAAAAGCAAGCTAGTAGCGAAGATGTCTGTAGATATATCTCAAAATGAGGATGAAGAGATAGCAAAGAAGCTAATAATAAAGAAGGAAAACTTTAAAAGTTTTATTTTCAGAGACAACTCTGATATTTTACAAGATTTGTTTTCAAAAAATACCAAAAAAGTTTTCAAGAGATTTGGAATTTCAATAGAGTTTTTCAGCAACGATCCACGTTCTTGGAGTGTTACAGGAGAGTACCTAAGAGCGAAACAAATTATTCAAAACTTGGCTGTTGTTAATGATTGTGCTGAAAGAGGCATTCAGTTAATTCAAGAATACCATGACAAAATAACAAAAGATGAGGGACAGAAACAACATTTAATGAAAGTAACTATCATATATTATAACTTTTTTAATTTTTTTTTCTCTTGACATGGTTTAATATTTTACAGGTGGTACAAAAATATAGGCAGCTGTATTCAAAACATGCTAATCTATATTCTCTGCAAAAAGATTTTGATCTGTAGATTTTAAAAGAAAAAAAACCTACCAAATCACCGATCATAATTTTTGTTTTTAAAATTAGAAAAAGTAGTAGATTGATTTATATACATTGCCAATAATGGCATACATATATTAAACATTTTTGAAATAAAATAGTTTGTGGATCACTTTGACGCAAGGGAAATTTGAGAGTTAGTTCCCAAAAAAACCATTTGAGTGTCCTCTTTATTAAAAGTCTACAGAATCCAGATGTTTTTGTAAAATAAAGTAGAAAATATATGAGTTTCTCAACTTTATTTCATACTAGCTGTGAAATATGCAAATACCTGACCTTTGACCTGGATGCGCGTCCAGAAAACGTTGTCCGATTTGGCTCAAATTTTCGGCACAAAACTCTTGGACCTATTAGCACAATATTCCGTTGAAAAAACTTTTAAATTCGAACAAAAATTTTTTTACATACAAACCATTGTCACCCTAATGTACATAAATTTTTTTTTAAACAAAGTTTCAGAAAGGTGTTTATTAATGCAGCTCGTATGTTGATATTATTTACTGTGCTTATAAAATAACGCATTAATTAACAGTAATAACTATTCGTTTAAATTTGATTGTGAATTCTTAAACTTGGTATATATTTTTAATAATTCTGGGAAACTGCTATTGTGGTGGCCGACAACGGCCAGCAGAAGTTCCAGAGAAGTCTATTTCCTTTTGCTCTATTATTGGTATACGATCGTCGTAGAGAGTAGGTGCTTGTAGTATAATACCAGCCGTTCCAGCTAAAACGGCTAATGTAAAAATCCATAGGAATAGTCGATCAAGAACCATCGCCACATATTTCCAGTCTTCTTTGACCTTAAATTAAGAAGAAAAAATTCAATAAATATGTGTGAATTAAGAAAAAAAATAATTTTTTAACTTTTTTATTAATAATAATATCAAGGTAGATTTTTTGATGTAAATATCAAGGTTGGAAAACGAAGCTTATCAATTTTATTTGTATTTCCGAACGGTAAAGGTATTTCAAACTGTTACCAGTACTAGTATCGCTCATTTATTTTTATAAATAAAATCCTATTTGCGTATGTGTGAAGCCGCATCACGTATCACTCGTTGCATATTTTGAGAAGGCGGCCAAAAATCATTTTTTTATGGTTACCGATTTCAAAGTTATGGTACTCATTTGTTAATCCCTATTTCAACTATATCATAGCGACACAGGTGATCCAAAATTCACTTTCTCAGTATTTTGCTAAAATTTTAATTTTGTAAATTTTTTATTTTTAAATGACAATAACTTTCTTGTTTTAAAGACTTTAGCAAAATACATTTTTCATTATTATCTAAACTATAAGATATTTATCTTTTTTAAAAAAGGTGTATATTGCCCGAAAATCTCATACTTAATCGAGCATAACTCATTCCCGGCAAAATACGTCAAAAAAATCTTGCATTCTTTTGTAGTCCGAACCCTCCCCAAAACTCAAATACCTTTTATATATTCCTATTTTCGATCTATATCAGATTAATGCTTGAGTTAGAAATTAATCAGGCTCAATATAAAATGTTTCTACTTTTAATAAAGTAAAAAACATTGGCACATTTGTTGCAAAAATTAATCTATATTCTGCATGACAGGTTATACAGCCGTTTCGGGTCTAGTCACCAACCCTCATCAGTAACCAAATCTGTAGATAGTTTGTTTGGTAAAATGTTAAATTCATATACCTTTGCTGTGAAACCAACGCAATGGGAATCCAAGCAAAGAGCTATGCTATTAAACCTTTTCCAATATAACAAAATAAAATATTTTTTTCAATTCATCTTTATTTGCAATCTATTTTACAAAAATTAAAATAATGAGCAAATTTTATAATAAAATAACTGAGATACTGAATTCCAATGAACTCAGTAAATAAAAATTAAAAAAAAAACTTTTATTATTTACATATTTATATACATTTTTACATTTTATTTTATAAAGGGTAGGTCAAGTATATGGAATCATCTAAGAGATTTATAGCCAATATGTTTGGGTGATTGCTAAGTCTATTAGGGTATCTTTCGCTGAAAATGCTAATTTCATCTTTTACTTTTGAAATTTTAAAATCATTGTGTATATCATTGTTAGTCGTAAATTAGGGTGTATTTGTTAATAGCCGTAATGTTTTTGATTCATATCTCCGCAAAATTTCAATGTTTGAATTGCTGGTAGTCCCCCAAAGTTGGACGTCATAAGTCCAACCTGACTTAAGAATGGTTTTGTATGCGATTACTTTGTTTTCTAAACTTAATTCTAATCAAGACTTAACAGCCAAATCTCGTTTTAATATTCAAATGCTCTCCTTTTTAACATGTTCCTTCCATGTAAGTCTTCTATCAAGATGAAGACCCAGATACTTAATGTTGTTATTTATCGGTATAATATCACCGTTTAAGTATATAGTTGGACATTAATTTTTTTAACGTAAATGTAATATGGACTGATTTTTCTGTATATGTATACTTAACCCATTATCGGCCGCTATCAGAAATCGCAGGAATTTTTTGAATTCCTTTTAAATACTTACTTTTAGGAGCTCAATTTAGAAAAATTTAAAAAAAAATTTTTTTTTAATTGTTGTTCTGTAGATATGAAGTGGTCGAAAAATCGACCATTGGCCAGAAATCAACATCTACATATATAAATAAAGAAATGCGTTTTTTTACGAATATTTAGCTTTAATTCAATTTATTCGTTTTAGTTGTATCAAAAATGTTATTTATTGATAAGATATGAATAATTAACGCAAAAAAGGTTAGACAGTTTGGTGGTATTCATCAAAACATTTGGTGTGCAAGTAAACATTATATTTTTTGCATGTAAAAATTGTATGTTTTTTGCATACTTTGCAGCGACAATATTTGTTTTGAGGGCTTTTTACCACAATATGGTTTTTTTCGTCGATCCGTGGGAAACCAGGAGGGCATTCTTTTTTATCAACATCAGCAGCGTTATCTTCCATGTCTTCGTTCATCATATTGGAAGTCAGTAGCTTGGTAGTAACAGCAGAACGAAACTCTAATTGAGTAAGTGCCTTTGTGTTTTCATGCTTTGCCAACATGCAATGCATCTTCCAAGCATTGACCACTGCATTGCCGAGAGCGTTGGTCCATAGTGGCCACCACCACTTCTTTCCTCGTATGCATATTCGATAGTTGGCCACTGCGTTGTCGTGAAGGTCAACGCCTCCCATACCTTGGTTATATTCACGAATCAGTTTAGGTTGGGGAGTCGCAACTGTTTTCCTTTGCGTACGACAATATCTTCGAGTATTGAACAATGGCTCGACTGTAGAATTATTAGTAATGACATTCACAACTGCATTGTCATTGCAAAGAAACGGCGTTCATTCAGTAGACACATAAGATGATAGGAGGAAAAAAAATTGTCAAAGAAAATAATATGACAATCGGGATCAGATACATTTTCAAGCAAATTCAAAACCGTTTGAGCGCCAAGACCGATATTTTTATCATGGGGAGTTGCCGAGCCACCGTGTGGTACGGAAAAGAATAGATATCCTTGCTCTGAACACAAGCACCATGATTTGAATCCGAACCGAATCGGTTTTCGGCGAATAAACATCTTGCACGAGTGTCTTCCAAAATAGGGTATCATCTGTTCATCTATAGATAAGATGTGGCTGAAAACTCCGAACTGCATAAATTTTTCATTGAGAGCATCAATAATCGGTCGGACTTTCGCAAAGCGATCTGCTACGTTCAGATTGTTGTTATCCGAGAGGTGGAGAAATCTTTTTATGACTTTGAATCGATTTCGGCTCATCGTTTGCTTCACCATAGGTACTCCCATGTCCTGCTGAACTGACCAATAATTATCGATGTGTGGCAGCGTGTGATACCCTGATAGGTACAATGTACCAATGAAGCGCCGCATTTCATTTGGTGTCACATCAATGGTTGCATTATTTTGAGTGGCATATAAATTCGTGAAGTGAGTAATATCCTCGATCAATGCTCCATCAAAATACAATGAAAATATGTCATACGGTGACATACCACCTACCTAAAAACTAAAAATTAAGACTCTAAAAAATTAAGACTCTAAAAAATTTTGAAGTTCCTGATTGGCAGAAACCTGGGGATTTTACTTACACCAGAGCACCAATCAACGTGGAAGGTTTGAATAAGGAAGAAATTTGCGCAAAAATTGGTAAGTGAACAATTTTTTTTAATATCATTTAGGCCCGGTTGTTCAATAGTCAAACAACTCATGAATAAGCTATCTATCGAATAAATTTTTTAAATTCTGTCAAACTCAATACAAATTTTACAAATTTATTCGCTAGAAATCTGAGGTTTGTTTGTCTATTGAACAACCGGGCCTAAATGATATTAAAAAAAATTGTTCACTTACCAATTTTTGCGCAAATTTCTTCCTTATTCAAACCTTCCGCGTTGATTGGTGCTCTGGTGTATGTAAAATCCCCAGGTTTCTGCCAATCAGGAACTTCAAAATCTGCCTTTCCTTTGAATAAGGATGGATTAACAGCTTTTTTAGGTCTTCCACGTTTTTTGCGGCTTTCGATGTTGATGGTTGCGGCTCTTCAGTATCATTAGGTATTAAGTCATTGTCTCGAACGTACTGTAACTCCACTTCCCCGGTAATTTCATTCGCACAATCATCATTGCCTTCATTTAGAGCAATTTGATTATCGTCGATATCTTCTTCATCTGTCACATAGTCTACTTTAGGTGGAATATACACGACATCAACATCTTTTGAACTCATAATGGCTTGATCTTCCTCGTCATCCGAACACGGCTCGTTCAAAGCAGCCATGATTTCTACCATGGTTTACACTTTTCGAAAAGACATTTTATTTATACAAAACCACACCAAAATGCAATTATCTCACTTTTATTTGCCACACACACGTCTGCTCTGCAGAATAGAATAACAAATATCACAAAGCAACAGCGAAAATAAAAAAAAGTCGCAGAATTTTTCACAGCCTACTAGCAAAATGTCAAATTCAATTAAATATCTACTTGACGACTTCTGGCCAGTGGTCGATTTTTCGACCACCAAAAATAACGCTCTTCTGGGAAGTAGAAAACTTTCAATATTGTTACGGATATCAATTGATTATTGTTATTTGGTCTTTCCGCTTCCTCAACATGCAAAAATAAAATAAGTAATTTTAGTTTTAAGACTTTTTACTGAATTTTGAAAGTTGGTCCAAAAAAAGTCCTTTCTTCTTCCTTTCACGAAAATCTGCAAACTTTTATTTTTTTACGAAAAGCTAAAATCAATGCGTTAACAAAAGATCAAAATTGTCTTATCCATCAACGGTTTAAACAAAACATATCTATCGTTTGAGTTACATCGCTTCAAAGTTGCTGTTCGAAAAATCGACCAGCGGCCGAAAATGGGTTAAACGTTCTATTTTTTAACCAATTTTCTATAAGATTTAACTCATTTTGTACCAATTCAGAGGCTACAATTTGTGATTCATTAGATGCAAATATAGCAGTGTCATCTGCATAATTAGTAATTGTAAGACCATCCATATTAGGCATTTCTGATGTGAATATTGTGAAAAGTACTGGACCAAGTACGCTTCCCAATGGAATCCCTGATTTAATTTGTCCAAAGTTTGAATTTTCTTTATTGATATTAACGTAGCAGCAGTCCAATATGCCACACTCTTTCAAAAGTTTGTTGAACATCTAAAAATACGGCGGAACAATATTGGGGGAAAGTCGTCGCATTCGATAACGAGTAAAAACAATCGAAATTCCATATTTTGGTTCATTATTTAAAGAAGAAGACAATCGTCCGAACTCGTTTCACTTTTACTATTAACTATGACCATAACTCGTTAGCTGTGACAGAGTAAAATTACTCTCTGTGTTTTATTTTGGAAAATAAAAAAATAATTGCGATCAAAAAATTTCGATAACGAATGCGACGATTCGACCCCTGTTTTCTTTCGAATGTATTGGTAATGACGTCAGTAATCCAGTGACATTCTTCAGGTGTGTCATGTTTGTACCGGAACCCAAACTGATATTCTGGAATTATTTTTTGTTTTTCTATTATGGGAATCAGTCTTTTAAGAAATAGTCTCTCAAAAATCTTACAAAAGGTTGAAAAAAGGCTTATTGGTCTATAAGATACAACAGCGTTTTCTGATTTATTAGGTTTAAGTATCGTAACTATTTCTGTATATTACCACTAAGATGGAAAGTGACTTAATCTCAAGATTGAGTTAAATATCGTCGTAAAAAGTACACCTTTTTCAGGCAAATATATTAATACTTTGGAGTCGATATTATCATATCCTGTAGATTTTGTGTTGTTTAATTTATTAATAGCACTTCGTACCTCTGAAGAAGTTACATGTCAAGATGTGTCTAAAAAGTTCTAATGAAAATGGGTTGAAAGTTTGTTCTATGTTTTTTAAATCAGTTAGCTTTTGTTTTCTCAGATCTAAACTATTCTTCATTAGCAAAACATAATTAATTTGTTCCTCCTTGATGTATGTTTGAGATATGTTGTTTGAGATAGATTGTTTAAAAATGTTTTCATCAAATCATTTTTCTATTCTTTCTTTAAATATTGAGATACCCTGCTAAAATTTGTTTTATCTAATGAACATCTAGTGTTCTGATATAATCTCCATAGCCCTCTTTTTTTTATTAATAAGTTCTCTTATTTCTACCGCTATTCTAATATTACAGCCATTATTTTCGGATTTTTTGGACGTTCATATAAACAACATTTTCCAACTCACAACCAGCTTTAATTGGTTTATTTACATTTATGTTCTGCTCTAACCAATATCCAATATATTACAAATCTGTTTTAGCGGTAAAATTTTTAGACTTTTTCGCTACAATATGAAGAGCGACACTAAGTGTAATGATTATTGGACTGTGACCAGAACTCGAATCAGCGCTATGTAACCCTTTCAGATAATAATAAGATAATTGTTTCCAACTAAAACTAAATTTATTTTTCATCCTCATTCTTTTCAGTTTCAAATCAACTGTGATTGTGATCGGACGTGTTGATAGTTTACCGCATGTGTAAATTTAAAAATTTATTATTATTATTATTATTATTATTATTATTATTATTATTATTATTATTATTATTATTATTATTATTATAATTATTATTATTATTATTATTATTATTATTATTATTATTATTAATACAGGTATCAAGGATCTGATCTTATACTAGTCTTATACTATCTTTGTACAATATTACATGCATGTGAAACTCTGTTTCACAACATTAAGGAAAATTTCAGTTTCATTTGCATGACTAGAAACCTCATTGACATTCCATATTGCTATTCTTAAATTTAATTAAATAATTTCGTCATTAATATTGACATCATATTCATTAGATTTGCCATCATTGTTTCAAGTCTATCCATGTGGGAACTTTTGTTGGAATTTGAAGTTTTTACAGTTTCTGAAAATGATATAATAAATTTGTTTTGTTCGTGGCACCATTTAATTCTTGAGATTCAATAGGATTGATACCAAAATTGGTATTTCTTTTGGGTATTTGAAAAAATTTTTTTCCTGTTAGACCTGTTTGCAACAAGGTTTTGATATACTCTACAACCTTTGTAACTGGCTGTATGATGCAATAAACAATGTACACATTGAGATGAAGTTTCTGCAGTTTTTTTTTGTATTCAGCAGTTGAATGTACCATGCCGCACCATACACATCTGAATGGCTTTTTACAATATGATTTTGTATGTCGAAATTGCTGGCAAAGATGACATTGAACTAAATCATTTGCTCTAATTGGTGGCTGAATTTTATCGACAGCGTTATTCAAATGTTTTAAATCATAAATTGATTTATTGTTTGGGTTGGGGTCGAAATTATCATTGAAAGAGGCTATTTTGTAACACGACTCTTAGCATTTGTAACAGATCTGACTGGATAACATTTTACTATAAGTTAGGTTTTGATATCTTCGGTAGGTGCTGTATGGTGAAGATCTTTAACAACAATTCCATATGAGCTTTCTTGCTATAATTGATATGTATGGAAATTAATAATAGAAATTTCTAAATATTTGATAGCTTTTCTATAAGCATCAACAGACTTGATCATTAAACGAACCTGACTTTCCCTTAAAGGCATAGTTAGAATCAGAACTAAGAATAACATTACTTAGTTGTTTTACCATAAGACTTATATTATGTACATTAAGAACATAGATTGCTAGTGGTTTTGGTGTTGTTTGCTGTTTTTCTTATACCTCACCATATGCAGCATCAAGGGCTGCATATCTGTTGTTGGATGATGTAGTTGGTTGATCTAATACGTCCACTCTTATTTGTTGTTTATGTGGCGATTCTACCCGTTTACGTTTTGTGATGGTACACTCAACCAAATAAGTTGAGCATCATCACTGCTGCTTTGACTATTGTTTTGCATTTCCATAGCTTCAAACTAAAATATAATTGGGGTCTTTCAAAGAGGTGCACTTGTGCGAAAAGCTGGAGAACTCAATACCTCCGATAATCTCACTCTTTTATATTCCGGCAAGCTGCAAGACCAGCCAAGATTGAGTGGAGTCGGCATCCTTTTATCCAGTGAAGCCCGCAATGCACTGGCCGACTGGAAATCTTCTGGTGATGGAATAGTTAGCGCAATATTTCGCACCAGGGCTAGAAACCTGACCTGTGTACAATGCTAGGCACCAACCGAAAACTCTGAAACTGCGGAAAAGGAAAGTTCTTATAGCCACCTAAACAGAGCACTCTCATTGTTATCTCGTGGTGAGTAGTATGTTTATGGCGTTTCTAACTCAGTTTTCTCATACAAATTGATGCGTTGATCCATTTTAACTTGGTATCACTAAAAGTTTTCATTGTTTTGTCACCACTGTTTTTTAGCATGTTGACAAGCCCAACTCACTTTTTTCAATACAATGTTGATAGAGCTTCCACTATCTAACACTAGGTGGTGGCACCGGTTTTTTTCTTAATTTAATAATCATGTGAACATAATATTTTTCATATCCGTTACCTTTGAATATTCAAATTTGGTTTGTACGAGTATATGTTTTTGAGAAAAATATAGTTATGATCGACCCATTTTTTGATAGATTTAACTGAAAATCGGGAATTTACTCTATATGGGGACTATGACTAAAAATTATTTCTATATATATAAAAACGGTGGTTCATTTGTTTGTAACGAATGATCTCAGAAACCATAATAGCTGTCGGGCTAAGATTTACATCATAGGTTCGAGCTCTTCTGTGTTTTTTTTTAGTTTCACCCCTCTAGCTGGCGTTTGGGGTCAAGTTATAACAAAATTCTTATTTTCAGTGCGATTTGACTGCAATGCAGAATGTATGTATGTTTCGTTATAAGAAATTTTTGTATGTATAAATGGACCCGATAGGTGCCGCTGGGGTAAAGTTATTTCGAATATTCTTATTTACGGTGCGATTTTACTGAAACTAAGTATGTACATATATGTATGTTCTCGTGCGGAGATGCCAGTCTCCCATCGGGCGCGTCCCCAGGTGGCGGATAGGAGGGTTAGGATGCACCCTAATGGCTCTGATATAACTGCTCACCGGCTATTGTAGAAGATTACTATTAGAGAGTATCTTAATTTAAAGATCATCGTAGTCAGGTAAAAGCTCCCTTTGTAACTAAAGATGTTTTTACAAGAGGACGTTGATTTTCGGGGGTCATGCACTCCTCGCGGTCCAAAAAATGGATAGGGGTGGTTCCCGAAAAGAAACCAAAAAATGGTTGAATGTCTTCTAAAGATAAAATAGTTACGGTGCAGGGCCTGAATAACCCAGTACCGGCGGCTAAGTGTTGTGAGCAAGCGGGCCCACAGTCGTCGAGATCAGTTGACTGCAAGTCCACTATAGAGGTGGGTAACTTGGCCTCCATAGATGGGTATGTTACAGGAAAAACCCAAAATAAGGAGACTGAGGAGTCGGATCCGAGAGGAGCCTTGTGCGACCTCAACCTCACAGGACAGGTTCGGATTCCGACGAATCGAATTCCTCAAGCGAAGGTAACGACACAGTCATTCCACACAGCCTAAAGAGGCAAATTCCGATGTGATCAAGATGGTAGAAGAAGTAAGCGCCAGCATAGCTAAACTCTCTACCAATAAGAAAAGTTATCTGGGGCCCAACGACGAAAAATCGCCAAAATGAACCGGAAAACACAAAAAGCCAAAGAAACGCAAGATGTTCTAAAGGAAAATGGACCTTCTACACCCACATCCTCGTGTAGAACTTTGCAGAGGCAAAAAAGAAGAAGAGGAATTCCATGCTAGCCAGTACACAGTTGATCAATAACCCCAACCTGAAGATTAGAGGTACCATTGCGGGAACTCAATCCAAAGGAGAGGTTATTGGGCCAACGTTAACTGGGAAAGATGGTGCAAAAGGTAATCCTTCATTGCAAGTTCAAAACTCCTTCAAAGGTGTTAGAAAAGCAACGAAGAGAAAACAGATTGCACCATCAGGCAAGGAACAATCGACTTCATATGCTAGTATGGCGAAAAAACCAGCAATGGACGAACTTTGTTACGCCATTGTAGATTTAAGTAGTCCCACCGGCAAAATCCCAACTGCCCAGAGAGCAGCACTCGAAGAGGCATTTAATAAAAGGATCATGGAGTATGTTCTAGACGCTGAAAAGGATGCCCAAGAGATCCAAATAAATAGCTGCAAATTCTCCATGGACGTACTTATGATACAACTTGCGTCCAACGCATGTGTACAAACCCTGGAGAAAATGGTGGAATGTATACCAGCTCCTTGGGACGGTGCCAAACTGTCCCTTGTCAAAAAGGCAGACATTCCACCCCTAACCAAAGCGTCTTTCTTCACCAAAGGTTGGGGCAGCAAACTTGCTACTGAAGACGTGTTTAAGTCTTGGCCGAACAAAATAAAGGCATAGCCACTGACAAATGGGAGATATTCCACAGAGAGGAGGGCCAAGACGGCACTCTTTTCGTTGTAGGTATTGATCAGGAGTCAATGGCTAGCCTCAAAACAACAAAAGGTAAAGCCTGCTTCGTATCAGCCGCAGTTTACTTTAAAGTATGCAAAACTACCATTGGCTGGGAGAAGGCAACCGAGAAGACCAAGACGGGTACTAGTGAGGGGAGTTCCACCAACCCAACACCATCTACGTCAGAAACAAAGGGAGAGTTAGAAATAACTAACTCCCAAGAAGAACAACTTTTAGCCGAATAATGATCATGCTCATGCAGATCAACCTCCATCGGAGCAAAACGGCTACTTTAACTCTGATGGAATAACTACAAAAAGGTAAGTTACATATCATACTAGTATAGGAACCTTGGACGGTAAATGACAAGGTTACTGGACTCAATGGTCCTAATTACCAAATTTTTTATGCTCATACAGGAACTCGACCGAGAACTTGTATTATTTGTTACAAAAACCTATATTATCTCTTTTCTCCAGACTTGTCCACACGGAAGCCAACCGATGCTCTTGGTATCGGTTTATCTTCCTTCGGACTCGCCGACATCTCCACCGACGTCGGAACTGGAAGAGATGGTAAGGACAGCTAGAACAACAGGTAAGGAAATTCTCATAGGGTGCGATGCGAATTCTCACCATATAAAATGGGGTACTTGGAACTGTAACCAAAGGGGGGACGCTTTGCTTAATGAAAATAACCTTTTCACCCTTAATATTGGGAACACGGCAACCTTTGTTAACAGATTAAGGGAAGAGGTTTTAGATATTTCAATTTGTTCAAAAAATCTAGTGGACGATATCCAAGATTGGCATGTCTCTAGCGAGCATTCCTTCTCGGATCATCGATACATCTTATTTAATCTGATACAACCACTGCCTGAACCCCTTATGTTCAGGAATAAGGCTAAAACGGATTGGCCAAAATTTAGAAGAAATCTAATAGCCCGTCTAACTTCTCCTCCCACAGTCCTAAGGAATATTGAAGAAGTTGACGGGGAAGTAGATAGATTAACGAAGAGCCTAATTGAGTCTTTCAAGGAATGTTGTCCACTCCGGGAAAGGAGATCTCCCCGAGAGAAACCCTGGCTGACAGGGGAGTTGATAAATCTTGGGAAGGACGTCCGAAGATTATTTAATAGGGCTCGTCGTAAAAAACATGTAGTATACTGGGATGACTATCATGACAAACTCAGGGAATACAACAAAAAGATTCGAGTAGCCAAACGCAACTCCTGGAATCTTTTCTGTGAACAGGTTGATAGCGTTAATGACGTCTCGAAAATCAAGAAATTCTTATCGAAAACCCATTCACAGCCTGAAACTCTAGTCAATAAATACGGGATTCGGGTGGAATCAATGGAACAGTCCTTAAGAATATTGATGGAAACACACTTTCTTACCGAAAAGCTTGGGCCAAATAGGAACCCAGAAATTGGTACCAATGTGTCCCGACAAACTGGAACCAACGTGGAACAACAGACGGGACACGATGGGGAACAATATGAAGGGCCTAATGAGGAACAAAATTGAGAGGAAAGAAATGATAAAATAACCGAAAATATGGTAATTAAGGCAATACAAAGCTTTGCCCCTTTTAAGGCAGCAGGCCCAGATGAAGTCTTTCCTGCTCTACTACAAAAAAGCGGGGACTTAATTGGTGGTAGTCTGGCTGTCATATTCTCTGCTTGCCTAAAATTAGCGTACACCCCCAGGGCATGGCAGGAGGCCAAAGTGGTCTTCATACCAAAACCGGGAAAGGAAAGCTACGCGAACTCAAAGGCCTATCGACCGATAAGTCTTACATCCTTCTTATTGAAAACCTTGGAGCGAATAGTCGATAACATGGTTAAATGTCAAATCCCAAATGAGTTGTTGAAATTCAAACAGCACGCTTATTTAAAGGGACGCTCAGTGAAGACTGCGCTCCATGAAGTAGTTCACCACATCGAAAGATCTTGATCCAAAAATCTTCACCCTAGCTACATTCATTGATATAGAAGGAGCTTTTAACAATGTATCAACCAATACGCTACTCCAATCCCTAGAAAGATTCGACATTGACCGGGATATTAATGCCTGGATCAGTCACATGCTAGGGAATAGATGGATAAGTTGCGAGGTTGGTGGCATTAAAATAAGAAACAAGGTTTGTTGTGGGACACCTCAAGGGGGGATTTTATCCCCCCTTCTCTGGGTGACCACTATAAACAGTCTACTAAGGATTCTAGCCAATAAGGGTTTCCAACCTGTCTGCTACGCGGACGACGTAGTGATACTGTTAAGGGGGAAAGATCCCAGAGATTTATGTAGGAGGGCGTCGAATGCACTCGAAATAGCATATGACTGGGCACAACCGAGGGGTTTGAATGTGAACCCAGAGAAAACTGAAGTATGTCTCTTCACAAGGAAGACGAAAATAATCGACTTTGATGAACCTCGCTTCCAGGGCAAAACGATTAGAATCACACAGACGGTGAAATACCTTGGGGTGATTCTCGATAAAAAACTTACTTGGGGGCTATGACGCGGTCGACATAATTTTTCCCCTGCACTCGTGGGAACCAAAATGAACTCTTCCAAAACAAACAAAAACAAAAATAAAATTCGAGGCTCTGCCTCACAGTCCGCTGCTAGCTCATCTAGCAGTTGTCCGAAGGCTGAGACCCAGGAGTCTGGCCATTTAGAAAACGCTGCGACCTCTGGTCAAAGCTCTAGCGGGTTGGGGTCCGTTGTCAGTCCGACTACAATCTCCATCACTGGCAGCAAACCCATGAAGGCTATGGACAAATCCGGTCACCTTGGGAATGCAGCTAAGGAGGGGTCCAAGTCTGGTAAGACTGGGGTCAATCACGTCCGTCCGTCAAAGGCGAAATACAATCAGAGGAGACTATGCCTTAAGATTATCGATAGGCTCGACCAAGCGAAGCTGTCTGATAGACAGAGAGAGTCGCTCACATGGGCTAAGAAGGTCACTGAAGAACAGGACCTCTCAGCTAAGACTAGTGTACCTGATAAACAGGTTGCTAGTACCTCGAGGGTGGGTAAAAGGCTGCGCTCGCCAGATGAGAAACCATTACCTAAACGTACTAAAGTGGCCGGCAACGCTTTGCCGAAGTCGTTTAGTCAGGTTGTCAAAGACAGCCTTGTAATGGCTATCATTAACAGGGGAGATGAAGATGGCACTATCCCCAAGGACAAGTGGAGTTATGTGGAGGCCAAACTAGCCGAAGTATTCTTCACTGTCCTTGAGGAAATGCCACGTCCACCTCCAACCTGCCGCGACGCAGGCTGGCACCAAGGCCGTGCTAAGTTGGTGGCTTTTGCTGACCAACGCTCATTATCCCTTTACAGGGCTGCCGTCAGCAAACTAGGAGAGCTCTGGCCGGGAGCAAAACTGGATGTTGTGCACAAGCATGACATCCCGTCCCGACCCAGAGCGCATGCTTGGCTTCCGGCAACTCCTGTTGATGCGGAATCTGTGCTAAAGATGCTGAAGGTCTGCAATCCTGATCTTCCAACGCACAATTGGAAGATTGGTAGATTTGGTGATACAGAGGGGGCACGTCGGCAGGTAACACTGTTACTTAATGCCGAATCCCTCCCGCGTTTAACCGAGACAAACAGCATCATTTCCTACGGATTTGGGCAGATTACGATCAAAGTCTATAAAAGCGATCAGGGACCAATCCCAGAGATTGTCAAGCCAGTAGAGAAGTCTGCTGGGGAGGGGACCTCTGGTGAAGCTCAAGCTGAGGTGGGTTCCCACACAGCTATGTGTTGTGAAACAGAGTTTCACATGTATAAGATTAGTATAAGATTAGATTATTGATAATAATAATAATTATAATAATAATAATAATAATAATAATAATAATAATAATAATAATAATAATAATAATAATAATAATAATAATAATAATAATAATAATAATAATAATAATAATAATAACAATTAAAATATAACATAACAGAAACAATAATAACACTGCAAGTAAACATAACTGAAATATAAATTCATTTAATTAATAACGATCGATTTTTCTCGAGCGTAATTATTAAATGTTTATTCAAGAAACATACATACAACCCAATTTGGCATGGTAACGCACATTGGCTCATTTGCTTATGTTTGAATTTTTTGTCACTTTCAATGTGGAGCAATACGATATTGTTCCGCATTGACAGGTGTTGTGCTGTTTATTTTTTTTACCATGCGTTGGCTTGCTTATGTTTGTATTTTTTTTTTTGAGTTTTTTTTTGTATCGCAATGTTCCGTTATTGCAATTTTTAGCAATAACCTTGATTTAATTCTCTTTTGTTAATTTCCGCGTATATTAAATGTAAACGTATGTCTTTTTGTTTTTCCCACGGTACTTGCATTGTTATTATTTGTTTTCTTTTTGTTATTGGTTAAGTTAGCTATTTAAGTATGCCATGGCCATGAACTGCATTGAGTTATGGTTAATGTTTGTTTTCTTTTTATTATTAATTTTTTTTGCTTACATTATCAATGCAATTTTTGCTTTTATTTTTGTTGTAGATATTTTTAATTAGTTTTAAGATTTAATATAAATAAAGGGGGAAAAGTCAGAACAGTGGCAGATGAAGATAAGTAAGTGCGCTGATCTGACTTAACCGTGAGAGAGCCTACTTGTCTTTGCCTATCCTTTTTTCTTTCCTTTTATAGCAACATTGACGCCGTTTGGGCGTCGATTGACAGCGCCTGCCAGCGCTAAAATACAATAAGCAAATCCGCGGTTAGGGCCTGATAGGGATTTGTTGTGTTAATAAATTTATGTGAGGTTAGTCCTTGGTATTTGGTCTTAAGACTTAGAGACTAAAAGCTAATGTCATATAGGCTATAGTCTTATATTTTGTAGTGTTTTGGGGTTATAGCCACGGTGATCAAGCTGCTGGAATATAGCCAAAACATTAATGACGCAGCCGGTAGGATGCGTCATTTCTTTCGTTTCAATAGTTTAGGAGATAACATTCGTTTCAGCGGTTTGGTATAAAACATTAATGGCGCAGCCGGTCTTCGGACCAAAAATCGTTCCTTGTTTTATTAATTATTTGATTTTTTTTATGTATCAGGTGTAGGGAGTTAGTTGTGAGGATATAACGCCAACATTATTGGTTAACATTAAAATTGTTCGTTGTTAGGATAATTAATTATTTGTTTTATTGTACTATTTACCAGGTGTAGGTAGTTAATTGTCTTAGGTTGTTTTATTTATTTTTGTTTTCGGGTCGATTAATTGTTAGATTATTGGATTCGTTTGAAGAATAATAATTTGTTTTTTTGTGTGTTTAGTTTGTTACTACTTTTTGGATCGTTTAGTTTTTCGAAGCGTGCAGTTAATTTTCATTGATTGTTTTGTTTTATATGGTGTTTTTAGAGGATATTGCATGCGATTTGATTTTTGCGTGCATTTTAATTTAGTTTTGATTTATCAGATAGTTAGTTTTCACTGGGAAATATTGAATATATTTTGTAGAGTATTAAATATACATATATATTATTTTTTTTTTTTGGATCGTCTGTCTTTAGTTTGGATTTTGTTCATTTTTTTTTTCTTTATGTTTAGTCAGGGAATGGTCTTAAAGTTGATTTTTATTTTTATTGCGTAATTTTATCAAATATATTATATTTTATTTTATCACATATATTAAATATGGGTTGCGAGTAGGGTTTGAATATTTATGAGTTTGGATATTTATTGGTTTTTATTTTGTGCAATATATTTAAGTGAGTTTTAATTTCATTGGGATTTTAGTTTTAATTATGAATATGTTTGTTCAAAGGCGCATCATTTTTATATAAGTGGTCCGATTGTTTTTTTTTTAATTGTTTGTGAAAATTAGGTTATTGATGAATTTCCAGGAATTTTAAATTACAGATGAATGTTTAATTATAGGTTGGTTTGTTACTCTCAGATTTTATTGTTTTTATTTTTTCAGCATATAGTTTTAGCAATCAAAGCGATATAATTTTTTCTGTTTTTGTTTTATTTAGAACTATAAAGATCATTTTTTTTACGGTTTAGTAGGGACTGGGTTGGTAAATTCGTACGGAGCAAACACTGGTCGAATTAGAACAAGCGAAACAGCTGCTAGCGGACTTCAGGGCAAAGACGGATTATTTCCTCGAAAGGCTTTGGGGTGAGGTCAGACGTCGGTGCCAGACCCAGGAGAATTTTCATCTCATAAGGGCTAAGGTTGACGGTACCTGGAAAATCACTAGATTGGAAGAGGCCGATCTAGTGCTAGAGGAGTTGCGCCGGTTGGTTGAAACTCAAGAGGAGTGTAATACCGGGAAGATCTTGGAGCTTAAGGAGGAATTGGAGGCTCTCCAAAATCAAAACAAGAGACTTAAGAACGAAATTCAGGAGAATCTAAAGGAGGCCGAGATTTTAGACAAGGAGAACGAGGCCCTACGGAGGACAATATCGGGTACAGGTGCGACCTCGGTCAGCAGATTAGAGTTCGAGGACCTCGAGGAAGCCAATAGGAGAATTTCCGAGTTGCAGGGTCAGCTACGTTTAGCACAACAAGAGCACAGTATACAGACGGGGGATCTGTACCATAAGGAGCCTAGGGGGCAACAGCCAACACAGATGATATCCTCCCGGGATATTCTGAAAACGGGCAAGGCGTTAGTGCCTACGTTCGGCGGCGAGCCATCGCCAAGCCTGCAAACAGAAGTGTATAAATTCATTGATGGATGTAGATTAGCGGCGAAAGGGGTACCGCCGGAAAAGGTGGAGGAATATTTGGAAATTGTGAAACAGAGGCTTTACGGGGATGCATACCAGTTGGTGAGGTTACGTACTTTTACGTCAGTACATGAGTTGTTGGCAATTGTAAAATCAACATACTTAAAGAGTAGGTCGCTTGACTCGGTGCTAAGGGAGCTATATGAAGCCTGCCAAAGGAGGGATGAGGATGTGAGACAGTTTGCTAGGCGTCTTCAGACATTAGCAGCAACAGCTCATGCCATACTAGATGAAAACTATAAAGGGAGAAAGGACGAGATAATGACTATTGAGATAGAAAGAAAGGTATAATCAGCATTCACATCTGGCCTGAGGGACCCAATTCTGCGTGGTAGGATGTTGGCAAGCAGCTCATGTAAGTTGGACGATCTCTTGATTGAAGCACTGGCGGCTCAAGCAACTCTTTGGCGGGGGGATGATCCTCCGTTAAGGGGTGTAAACTTTAATGAGGAGTACACCCGCGAGGATCCAGTCTCGGGTCTCGTGGCAGCCGTAGAACAGTTGTTGCGCAGGACGGAGGCAGATAAGGCAGCTCCGCTCAACAATGCTGGGTCAAGCGGTACGGCATACAATAATGCTGGGTCAAGTGGTACGGCATACGATAATGCTGGGTCAAGTGGCAATGCATATTGCGTTGAATGTAGAATATACGGCCATGAGCCAGCTGTGGTAGGACCCTCGACGATGGAGAGAGGGCAACCTGGAAGTTCGAGACCAAAAGGGAAATGCTATAATTGCGGCAAGGAGGGACATTTTGGTAGGCAATGTACACAGGGGAGAAATGTGTCGGGAAACGGGCAGGGCCACCGACTCGATCACACGAAAGTCTAATACCGTTGGTAACATCGGAGTCTGCGAAGGCGGCTGAGGTAGGACCCATTGCGGGGTCGGATATGAATATAGGGGGGATTTCAGCTAGGTGTAGTTACGCAGATTCGGTGTTTGTAAGATTGCCATGTGCTTGGGCAAAGACGGGGTGTCTGAATTTATTAGTGGATACAGGGGCAGACACCAGCCTGGTAAAGGACAGCAGTCTTACGGGGGACATTAGTGTGGACGGGACGGTGGTAAAGGACCTGCGAGGAGCATTCGGAGGATTCACCAGGACTATAGGGTTAGTCAGGATTAAGCATTCGGACATCGCCGAATTGGGGTTCGATATGCATTGTGTGGATAAGCATGATAATTTGCCGGGAGATGGTAGGTCGCGATAATCTATGGGGACGCTCCGTCACTGATACGATTAATCTTTCTCTGAAACTGTACTCGAAGGGAGGTGAGTGGAACTTACCTCTGGTTTCTTTGCGGGAGGCCACGGGTTCGGGGGCAGTAAATATTGTGGAGAAAACCATAGTGGCGAAGGCTAGGACAGTGTCTATTGCAACCATGGGGATCAATACTAAACATACTACAGTGGTCGTAGAGAAGCAAGAATTGTCGCCAGGAGTATATCTAGGGGCCGCACTAACTAACGTAAAGGATGGGGTGGTGAAAGCGCCCATTCTGAATTCTACTGAGGTTGACTTCTACGTAAAGGATGGGTTTATGCCAAAATTCAGTCGATTAGTAAATTTAAAAGATCCAGGTGCGGGTTTGGTGACGCACGTGCAGGCGGTGGATGTCAAGGAGAGGGTCAGTAGGATAATGGCCACAATAAAGACCGATGCCGACTTGAATAGTGAGGAAATGTCAGGCGATATGCGCAACGTACCATGATATCTTTTGGTTAGAGGGTGATAAACTATCTTGCACGAATATGGTAAAGCATAAAATTCCCGTGCAGCCTTGACAGCTGCCGATTAATCAGAAGCAGTACAGGTTACCTCAGATGCATCGTGAGGAAATTAATCGGCAGGTCCAGAAGCTCCAGGACGATGGCATAATTTCACATAGCGTGTCACCGTGGAATTCGCCCTTACTATTGGTTCCAAAGAAGTCGTCGAAGGCAGGGACCAAGAGCTGGCGACTGGTGGTAGACTTTCGTAAACTGAATGAAGCAACTCTGAAGCAGGTATTTCCCATTCCAAGGATGGATGAAATATTGGACCAGCTGGGCAGCAGTAGATATTTTTCCACGTTGGATTTGGCCAGTGGTTATCATCAGGTGGAAATGGATAAACAGGACAAGGAAAAAACAGCATTCAGTACGGCGTTGGGTCACTTTGAATTCAATAGGATGCCATTTGGTTTAACAGGCGCACCGGCAACCTTCCAAAGTTTAATGAATCATGTGCTAACAGGTCTTCAGGGCATTGAATGTTTTGTATATTTGGACGATATTGTCATATATGGAGGGAGTCTGGCCGAACACGACTCAAGGCTATGTAAAGTGTTGCAGCTGTTGAAGGAAAATAATTTGAAAGTAAAAACGGAGAAATGTAACTTCCTGAGGCGGGAAAAGGTGTATTTGGGCCATAAGTGTTCGGAGAATGGAGCGCTTTCCGACCCAGAAAAGGTGAAATGCGTTAAGGATTTTCCGCCACCAAGGAACAAAAAGGAAGTGCAATCGTTTTTAAGACTGGTAAATTATTACCGTAAGTTCATTCCCGGGACGGCCAACATTGCCTTGCCAATAAATAAATTGCTTCGCAAGGATCATGCGTTCAATTGGACACCAGGCTGCCGGCGTGCCTTCGAGGAGCTTAAAAAGGCGATAATGTCGCCTCCAGTGTTGGCATACCCTGATTTTTCAAAACCTTTCATATTGACCACGGATGCTAGCGGTGGAGCGATAGGAGCGGTTTTTTCCCAGGATAGTAGCGGGGGTGATCGACCCATTGCGTTTGCAAGCCGCGCGTTGAATGGGGCGGAAACTCGATACTCCACGATAGAGAAGGAGTTTCTGGCGTGAGTTTCTGGAGATCGTGACAGTGTTAAAGGATTTTCACGATAGTCCTTTGGGCGGTCACGTGGGTGTGCAGGCGACCGTTAAAAGGATAAGGAGGCAATTTCGCTGGGTCGGCATGCACAGGGATATTAAACAATATGTGAAGAAGTGCGTTAAATGTCAGCAAAATAAGAGTGCCAAGAAAACGTTTATGCCGATGGTCCTCACGGATACTCCTAGTCGACCTTTTCAGAAGGTATATATGGATATGGTGGGACCTCTCCCTGAAGGCACTACGGGTAACAAATTGATATTGACTTTTCAAGATGATTTTTCGAAATTTATGTTGTGCGCAGCAATGCCGGATGGGGAGGCTAGTACTGTGGCGAAAATTTTCTTTAACGAAATTATAGCCAAGTATGGGGTTCCAAGCATGCTGGTCACGGACAACGGGACAAATTTCATGTCGAAGATGTTTTCGGATACCTGTAGGCTGTTAGGGGTCAAGAAATTGAACATCACTCCATATCACCCGCAGGCAAACGGTTCATTGGAAAGGAGTCACCGTCCTTTGGCGGAGTACCTGAGGAGCTTCGTCAATGAGGATGGCAGCAATTGGGACCAATGGTTGGCACCGGCTATGCATGTGCACAACAACACTGTACATTCATCTACGGGGCAGACCCCATTTAAGACATTATACGGCTTCGACATCGACTTACCGACCAACCTAAGTAAAAAATGTACACCACTTTACAATACGGAGGACCCAAACAAGGTCCTTAAATATCAGATACAGCGCTCGCATGAACTAGTGCGAAAGAATCAGACGAGGGCTAAGTTGTTATCGAAAAAGGCTTATGACAGGAAGGTAAATTCTGTGTCCTTTGCAGTAGGTGATAGGGTGCTTGTTAGGAACAACACCAGGAAAAATAAGTTTTCACCCATTTGGACTGGACCTTATGAGATAGTTGTGGTAAACAGTCCGGTAACGTCCACGGTGCGCATAAAGGTGAAGAATCGTAAGTGGCATAATAACCATTTACGGGCTTTCCAGCAGTGATCGCATTATTTGGTATGAAATCATTCCATTTAATACACATGTCCATGGTGAAGGTTTTGTTTTGTTGTTTATTTTAGTAATTGTGTATTTGAGGTGGTGAGGGGAAGGTTGGGGGTTATGCGTAACCCGCCGACAAGTGGCTCCCACTAGGAAGCCTCAGTTTTTTATAGGGAGGGTGACGCCATGTGTAGCGGGCACACCTCAGTGGTTGAGAATGGTTCAACGGATTGAATCTGGTATGGGGAGTCAGAAGCGAGTCTCGCAAAATTCGCGGCATACACTGTGGGGAGGGTTTTTGCCGAGAATAGCCTCACAGTGGCCCGGTTCCGGTTTGCGGAATGCAACAGGAAACCGTTCTGCTCCAGAGAAGGATGACGCTTTGTGTGCGGTCATGGGTGGCAGTGTCTAGGAAGGACACGTGCCTTAATTTTTTGTTATTTATTTTGAAGTGTTTTGGAAATTTTAGGTTGGACATGTGTATACAAAGGGGCTTAGATATGATTTCAGTCGGACCACCGATGGGTTGGCTTGCTGTTGTCTTATTGCCGTAGAAATAGGAACAGTGCTGCTGTTAGGGAAAAATGCTTTATTTATTTTATTTATTAGAGCATAAGTAACCATTCAATAAAATACAGTGATTTGAGTTGTTTTTCTGTCAAAGGTGTAAATGCGTATTGGTATAGTATTAGCTGAGTATTTTTTTCCCTATGACATTTTTCTTTTAGCATAGGTTGGAGATAACTGGAATTCGGAGTCGTCTGGATAGTCGCCGCACTCCTACGGTTGGGCCGACGAGGCCATGAGATACTTTTCGGATGCAGCGGACACTCTGATGGAGGAGAAAATATATTTAAAAAATATATATATATATATATATAAGAAAAGATATTAAAAAGAACAGAAAAAAAAATTATAAGAAAAGATGGGAAATCTCCCCAGGTAAAAAAAAAAAAATCTATATTAATAACGAGAAAAGATGGGAGATTCCTCACGTTTTAAAACTAAAAACGATTGAAAAAAAAAAGAAAACAATTATATTTAAAACTAAGTATTTAAGCTAGGTGAACGACGGGGAATATTCCCAAATTAAATTTTGAAAATTATTAGAAAACAAAGTTATTGGAAAAAGGAAATATTGTACTGAAATGTGAGAAGAAAATATACGTATAGTTAGTTAGTCGTTCAATAGATAAAATACTCCATTTTTTATTATATATTAGTAGAGTTAGGGAATTCCGACCCAAGTCCACTGAGAGCGATGCTGATCAACAATCATCAAGAAAGCAGCTAGAAGCAGTAGGCTGACAGGTCTGATGGGTGGCCACATGACGGACATAGGGGTGAATGCCTGTACGGAGCTGATGATCCAACCCCAGATGCAAAGGCGAATTGCGAACGAATCCATCGAGAATTGTATATGCGATGAATTGGCTATTGGTTTGGTTCCAGCGAAACAACATTCCTGTTTAGTTTGTCAGGGATGTCGTCAAGAGGAAAGTTAAGCTGAACTATATCCGTTTGGCAAAGCAGCAAGCCGATTCCTGTGGCGATGACGTAACCATTTGCATCATTGCGAATCATTTGAAAATTTTCGGTTTTCGCCTTGGATCACCGTTTGCGACAAGTTTCATCATTGAAGGTGATCAGGGGAGTGCTCAGATCTTATGTTGAATGCCACAATAAGCACCAATTGACTAACGGGAAATTAACAATCCATTGCTGAAAGTACTGTCCCCAATGCCGTCATCCAAGTGACAGGCCAAAATTTGTTTTACGAAGCGGCCAGCCAAAGTATTTTTTTTTTACGAAGAAGGTGGCCAAGAATCCGTTTTATGAAGCAACAGGCCAACGATTGTTATGGTGTAGCATTGGAATCGAATCACAGGAATGGTTATATGCAACGAGGTGAAAGTTAACGGTCATGCACATGCTAGAGTAAAAAGACGCATTGTGGTGCCCGATCAGTAAACCAGACAGCGACTGTCGAAATTATCGTCATTAGTAGTATCTTCATCGTCATTAGTAGTATCATCAGCATTCGTTCCGGATTCATCCTTATCGGTTTGGTCGCTATCAGCAGCCTTAACACCAACATTATCATCAACATCAACATTATCTTCAGCATCAACATTAGCATCCTTATCGGTTTGGCCGCTATCAGCAGCCTTAACACCAACATTATCATCAACATCAACATTATCTTCAGCATCAACATTAGCATTATCATCAGCAACAACATTATCACCAACATCAACATCATCTTCAGCATCAACATTATCATCATCATTAGCAGCAGCAGAATCAATAATAGCGGCAGCAGAAGCAGCGTGCCAGTGCAGTGTCGCTGGTAAACGATGTGGGAATCGTTTTCGTGGAAAGGGGGAGGAATGTTGTGAAACAGAGTTTCACATGTATAAGATTAGTATAAGATTAGATTATTGATAATAATAATAATTATAATAATAATAATAATAATAATAATAATAATAATAATAACAATTAAAATATAACATAACAGAAACAATAATAACACTGCAAGTAAACATAACTGAAATATAAATTCATTTAATTAATAACGATCGATTTTTCTCGAGCGTAATTATTAAATGTTTATTCAAGAAACATACATACAACCCAATTTGGCATGGTAACGCACATTGGCTCATTTGCTTATGTTTGAATTTTTCGCCACTTTCAATGTGGAGCAATACGATATTGTTCCGCATTGACAGGTGTTGTGCTGTTTATTTTTTTTTACCATGCGTTGGCTTGCTTATGTTTGTATTTTTTTTTAGAGTTTTTTTTTTGTATCGCAATGTTCCGTTATTGCAATTTTTAGCAATAACCTTGATTTAATTCTCTTTTGTTAATTTCCGCGTATATTAAATGTAAACGTATGTCTTTTTGTTTTTCCCACGGTACTTGCATTGTTATTATTTGTTTTCTTTTTGTTATTGGTTAAGTTAGCTATTTAAGTATGCCATGGCCATGAACTGCATTGAGTTATGGTTAATGTTTGTTTTCTTTTTATTATTAATTTTTTTACTTACATTATCAATGCAATTTTTGCTTTTATTTTTGTTGTAGATATTTTTAATTAGTTTTAAGATTTAATATAAATAAAGGGGGAAAAGTCAGAACAGTGGCAGATGAAGATAAGTAAGTGCGCTGATCTGACTTAACCGTGAGAGAGCCTACTTGTCTTTGCCTATCCTTTTTTCTTTCCTTTTATAGCAACATTGACGCCGTTTGGGCGTCGATTGACAGCGCCTGCCAGCGCTAAAATACAATAGGCAAATCCGCGGTTAGGGCCTGATAGGGATTTGTTGTGTTAATAAATTTATGTGAGGTTAGTCCTTGGTATTTGGTCTTAAGACTTAGAGACTAAAGGCTAATGTCATATAGGTTATAGTCTTATATTTTGTAGTGTTTTGGGGTTATAGCCACGGTGATCAAGCTGCTGGAATATAGCCAAAACATTAATGACGCAGCCGGCGAGGAACAGTTTTAATATTTACTTGTTATCTAATTTCAGTGACAGAGATGTAACAGCGGCTAGCCTGGAGTTAGATGGTAAAACAATCTGGCTCGCCTCCGCCTATTTTTGCGATCCTGGGCCTATTCCCATGGACAGCGTGGCAAATCTGATCCGGAAGGCCGAAAGAACTGCACACCAACTGGTGCTGTGCTGTGACGTCAATGCGCATCATCCGATCTGGGGAAGTACGGACATAAACGAAAAGGTGAGTTGCTTTTTGAGTTTTTACTTAGTACTAACCTGTATATATGTAACAAGGGAAATGAACCGACCCTTGTGACTAGTATTAAAAGGGAGGTTCTTGACGCTACCTTTGTATCAGATACATTATTTGATAAAATTGATGGTTGGAGGGTGTTGGATGACCACTCCTTTTCTGACCATCGCTATATCGAATTCTTACTTACAGAAAAGGACCCAACGGAGAGTGTCCCCAGGAATCTGAAGAGGACAGATTGGGTTAAGTGTAGGAAAACCTTTGCTGGGTTATTGGAAACAATACCCTTAACCGAACCGCGCAATTCTGCGGACATTGATTGTCTTGTAGATCATATTACGACGGTTTTTAACAAGTCTTTAGATTCTTCTTGCCCAGTGGCAAGGCCTACGGGCAAGAAGAAACCACCATGGTGGTCTAGCGAGCTGCAGCAGGGTAGAGACTCCTGCAGAAAACTCTTTAACAAGGCAAAGTCTTCAAGAGCGGACGAGGATTGGTCGGCGTACAAGCTGCAGCTTAGGACCTATAAGAAGAAGATTAGAACGGCAAAATGCGATTCTTGGAAAAAATTCTGTGATAACATAGAGGAAGTTTCCGAGGCATCCAGGCTGCGAAAGGTTCTGGCTTCTACCCCTCACACATTAGGCTATTTGAAGGATCCAGTGGGGCTGTGGACCACCTCCAGTGGAGAATCACTTAGGTTGCTACTGGACACCCATTTTCCGGGCAATTCTCATACGTCACTACAGGCGTTGGAATACTCTGACGCTAGCACGGCGGACATTGCTTCGGAGATAGTTAATGTACCAACATTGACCTGGGCGATTAAATCTCCGGGACCTGACGGTATCATTCCAGCTGAATTGCAGCATGTATCGGACTACATTTCCCCTTGGCTATGCAGTCTTTTCACTTGCTGCATAAACACACCGTATATTCCTTTGAAATGGAGGGAGACAAGAGTGGTGTTCATTCCAAAAGCTGGAAAGAGCTAACACACTGTCCCAAAGGATTTCAGACCAATAAGCCTATCATCGTTCCTATTGAAGACAATGGAGCGTATGATAGACTCTTACTTACGTAGAATTATTGACCCTAAACTGCTATCAACGAAGCAACATGCCTACAGCAAGGGAAGGTCAACTGAAATAGCTCTACACGAGCTTGTAGGTACCATCGAGAAATCGCTCTCGGCAGCAGAATACACTATGACAGCCTTTTTGTCTAGGAGTGAATTCTGTGATCATCTCATTGATTGGAAATCTGCTTGTCAACAGGCGGATAACGTCTAAACTGGGAACGTCGGAAATATCCCGATTTGTGAACAGGGGAACGCCACAAGATGGCGTTCTATCACAACTTCTCTGGAACTTGGCGCTAAACCCAGTGCTAGTATCGTAGGAGGGGCAAGGCTGCAGCGTAGTCGCATATGCTGACGACGTGGCCATGGCCGTAAATGGGAAGTTTCTATCTACAATTAGAGATATTCTGCAACGGGCTCTCACAGAGCTATCTATTTGGGCAAGGGGTTGTGGTCTGGGGGTTAATTCGACCAAAACGGAACTGGTTCTTTCCACTAGGGAGTATAAGATCCCTACCTTCGATCCCATTTCTCTCAACGGCACTGAAATCGTCTTCTCTGATGGAGCCAAGTATCTCAGACGGAATTTGGAGGAGCGGGTGAAGAAGGCGACTATAGCTTTATACTCCTGTGGTAAGCGATGGGGCTTTAGTCCGAAAATTGCTCACTGGATCTATACAGCGGTGGTCCGTCCAATACTCCTGTACGGAGTCATCGTCTGGTGGCCTGCTTTGGAGAGGGCCACCAATAACAACCTTCTCGCAAGGGTACAGAGAATGGCTTCCATGTGCATCACTGGAGCCCTTCGTACTACACCTTCGGATGCCTTGAATATCCTATTATACCTAATACCACTGGACATAGTAGGGAAGCAGTCGGCGGCCTCATCGGCCATTCGATTAAGAAGCACACTAAAATGGCGGGGCTACAATTGTGGCCACGGGGTGATCCTGAATGGCAGGAACTTGCCATTGAACGTGGAATACACTATTCCAAGGAGCGTATTTGAACGTCACTACTGTACGCTAATACCGACCAGGGAATCTTGGTCTGGGAGGACACCAGGCAGTAGGCGTTCCGTAAATTTCTATACTGACGGATCGAAATTGTGCGGTCAGGTTGGTTTTGGAGTCCATTCAGGGGAGCTTGGACTAAATTTGGCTCGAAGGTTACCAGACCATTGCAGTGTATATCAGGCAGAGGTACTGGCAATAAAGGAGGTTGCTGACTGGTTGGGTCGGAATATTCTGTCTACGACCGCAGTCAACATCTATTCTGATAGTCAAGCCGCGGTAAAATCCATGCGATCAATGTTCCTGAAAACGAGAACCGCCCTTAGATGCCGCACGTCCTTAAATGAGGTGGCCAAGCAGTTCGACATCAGGCTCATATGGGTCCCAGGGCAGAGGAACATACCGGGAAACTGCAAAGCGGATGAGCTGGCAAGACAGGGTACTACCTTACAGGTTCCAGCGGATTTGGAATGTGTTGGTACACCCCTGGGATCGTGCAAGCTTGAACTTCGGCTTCGCACCGCTGGCATAACGAATAACAGATGGGCTAATGGATTAACGCGTAGGATCACAAGACAAATCTGGCCTGCTCTGAATCGAAACCGCACAAATGCGCTATTATCACTCCCCCGTGGGGAGATATCAACGGTAGTTGCTGTTGTTACTGGGCACTGCCTTATAGGGAGACATGCTGAGCGCCTTAAGGTCTCGTCAAATGATTTCTGTCGTAGCTGCTTGGATGTGGAGGAGGTAGAGACCATAGAACACTTCCTCTGCCACTTCCCGACGCTATCCAGAAAGAGACTACGGATATTGGGATCGCCGTTTCTTCACGATCTCTCTGACCTCTCAAACGTGGAAATTTCACATCTTAGGGGCTTCATGAGAAGCTCGAACTGGTTCTTCGGTGGGGACTGAGGGGAACACCCATTCGTTCCGTGGTATCACAACGGACCCCAGAGTCTAAGTGTGCTGGTCCTTGGATCAGCAGCCACTTCCAACCTAACCTAACCTAACCTATGGGCCTTCTGCAGAAGGGCTATAAGCTCAAAATGGGGTTTAAACCCAAAGATGACATATTGGCTGTACACAAGCGTCATATGGACATCAATGAACAGGAAATGTTACATTAAACCACTCCAAAAGATACAGCGTCTCTGCTGCATAGGAATCAGTGGTGCAATAAGGACTACATCTACGAGGGCTTTATATACCCAATCGATTTTAGAATTAAATATGAGGCAGCTCTGGCCATGTTACGACTAAGGGTAACAGGGGAATATATCACCGACCACATGACCAGACACCAGACTATTTTAGACCAAATTCCGGGACTCAACACAGTGAATATTAGCTGTGATAGAATCGCGGAAGTGTCAACAGATATACCCTGCAGTATACGGATACCAGACAGGGAAAGTTGGATGAACGGGAATATTCTACAGAACCTTCCAGGGTCACATTACTATACGGACGCCTCTAGTCTGCATGGTAAGACTGGGATAGATTTGCACGATGAGGACCGTTCCACAGGGGTATACCTCCGTGTTCCGGACCACAGCTCCGTCTTTCAGACTGAATTGGTGGCGATAAAGGAATGTATTAGGTATATTAACGCACGGGATTCCCCAAGTCCCGGAGACGTGAATATATTTACGGACAGTCTAGCGGCTATCAGATCGAGTGTAAGGAGGAGATTTCAAACTTCTCCAGAAGAGGCAGACATGAAATCGTTTGGATCTCAGGACACAGTGGTATAATGGGAAATGAGATTGCTGACAAACTGGCCAGGAAGGGATCTTTCCTGGAAACATTAAATTTGGAATACCCAATACCTTTCAAGTCTCTCAAATTGGAACTGGCAGACTGGGCGACCAGTTCACATGTATCAATTTGGGAAGGGAATGACGTGGGTAAGGTTACAAAGATATTATGGGATTCTCCAACGCAACAAGAACAAGGGAGATCCTGAATCTGAATAGGGTAGAACTTAGTAGGGTAATTGGCATCCTCACTGGACACTCTGAGCTTAGGGCTCACCTATACCGTATAGGACGGGCGGAATCAGCTGTTTGAGGAGCTTGCGGAGAGGATGACGAAACCCTAGAACACTACCTCTGTTACTGACCTGCATTTGCGAGAACAAGGGTCAGATATCTATCCAGCGACATCTTACCAGGCCTGACGGGTCTAAGGGGGATAAGCTGGAAAATACTCAGGAAATTTGCTGATGAGACCGAATTTCTAAGTTAGTAAGAGGGGTAGATAACCGGAAAGTAGAGATGTAGAGCGCACAACAAGCCGACCTACTGGCTTAGGTGTATATCCAGACATAACGGATATGAGCTATGTGTATACATAGCTCCTCTTATCAACCTAACCTAACCTATATGTATGTTAGATGATGCCAAAAATTTTTTGTTGGACCCGGTAGATGGCGCTGGCGTTAGAAAAATAATGAGTTGTCAAATTTATTTAAATTTTATAAGTTACAAAATTCACAAACGTTTTTATATATAAATATTCTAACCAAAAAGGAAGGAAAAATCCCTTTGGCTATTGCTTCGTCCGGAATAGCCGCAACATTATTGCATGGTGGTCGTACAGCTCATTCAGCACTCAAATCACCGTTAAACGTACAAACAAATGAGAATGCCGTATGTAATATCAAAAAACATTCTGGTATGGCATAAGTTCTGCAAAAATTCAGTATTGTTATTTGGGATGAATGTAACATGGCTCACAAACATTCCTAAGAAGCATTACAAGAACTTTAAAAGATTTGAAAGGCAACGAAAGACTTTTGGTGGAGCTCTCATTTTATTATCTGGAGATTTTCGTCAAACATTGCCAGTCATACCAAAAACAACCTTTGCTGACGAAATAAATGGCTGTTGAAAATCACCAACGCTATGGAGTAGCGTTCAAACTATAAAATTAATAAAAAACATGCGAGTACGATTACAAAATGATCCAACGGCTGACCAATTTTCAAAACAACTACTTGATCTTGGTAATGGTAAAATCAATATTAACCCAACCAGTCAAACTATTAAAATATCCACAAGATTTTTGTCAATTTATATCGTCATGCGATGAATTAATTGAAAATATATTCCCCGACATTCAAAATCAATACCGTGACCATGATTGGTTAAGTGAAAGAGCTATTTTAGCCGCAAAAATGTCGATGTCGATAGTATTAATGTTGTTATTCAGGACATGATTGATTCCGAAACGTTTTCTTTCAAATCTATGGATAGTGTTGTTGAAGAAAATGAAGCAGTCAATTATCCAACAGAATTTTTGAATTCGCTTGATGTGCCCGGTCTACCGCCACATTTATTAAAATTAAAAGTTGGTTCTCCAATAATTTTTCTACGTAACCTCAACGCTCCGAGACTATGTAATGGAACCAGGTTAATTGTTGAGAGAATAATGCCCAATGTTATTGAGGCCACAATTCTTAAAGGAATATTTAAAGGAGAACATGTTTTGCTGCCAAGAATTCCTATGATTCCTACCGACACACCGATAACATTCAAAATTTGCAATTTCCGATCAGATTGGGCTTTGCCATGACCATTAATAAATCTCAAGGACAATCATTGCAAATATGTAGTTTGAACCCCGAAAACAGTTGTTTTTCCCAGGAGCAACTATATGTGGCATATTCCCGTGTCGGAAAGCCAGCATATTTATTAATTTACTGCAAGAATAATTAAGCTAAAAATATTTTGACAGTCTTTAGCATTACAATAATTGAAATATATTGGTCATTGTATGTTGCAATAAATATTTATTTTCATTTTCATAAATAAAACATGGTTTTTCTTTAACAGTTATCAATTAATATTAACAAATGCACAAACTTTTTTTTTTATATAGGAATATACAGATGCTAACTAAAACAAAAAAATCATTGAGGGCAAAACAACGTTTGCCGGGTCCAGCTAGTTGCATATAATAGATAAATGTACAGCATTCTAAATTAATTATTAAATTTTTTATATGGAGGATTTTTCAGTAGGGAATAAAGGCAGTTTTTAATTTTATATGATTTTTTACAAGTATTTCTAAAAATTTTACAAGTTTATTATATCTAAAAATTTTCAAGTATATTATAAATAAAAAAAATCCTGTGAGTCCGATTACAGGGCAGATGTGTAAACATCTATTAATTCAAGATTTTTTATGGAACTTTTTTAAAATCAAACAGAAAGCGCCATCTATGTATCACTTATAGCAATCAACTGCAGGGGCTCTGCTAATGTAAGAATATTTATTATTATTTATTATTTCAACCGGCTAATTTTTAATTTTTCGTTTTTTATTTTTCATTTGCGTTTCTCATTTTTTCATTTTCCGTTTTTCGTTTTTAATTTTTTTATTTTTAATTTTTCCTTTTTAATTTCTTAGTTTTAATTTTTAATTTTTTATTTTTAATTTTTAATTTTTAATTTTTAATTTTTTATTTTTTATTTTTCATTTTTATTTTTAATTTTTTATTTTTCATATATTATTTTTCGTTTTTTATTTTTAATTTTTATTTTTATTTTTTTATTTTTCATTTTTTATTTTTAATTTTTCAATTTTCATTGGTTATTTTTCATTTTTTATTTTTCACATTTTTCTTTTCATTTTTTATTTTTAATTTTTATTTTTATTTTTCATTTTTTATTTTTCATTTTTAAGTTTTTATTTTACATTTTTTATTTTACATTATTTATTTTTCATTTTCTAACAGGTTATCATATTTTTTTCACCAATACATTCATAAGTCACACCGATTTTGTGTTACGGCTCACATGTTACGCTGTTTTTGTGATTGTATTATGAAATAGAAATTTACTCCTGTTAATTTGATAATATTTGTCTCGAAAAAAATGGTTGAACAGAAAAGAAAACACAATTAGATTATATTTTCTAAATCGTTATAATTTATTAAAAAAATAATTCGGGGGTTTATTTCTTCGTACGTACCGTACTCGGCTGGGGTATACAAGCGTATAAAAAAAGCTTTTTTTTTTCTTTTTTAATACATAAAAAGCACTTAGACGCCAAATAGAAAAACGAAGGATAAGATAAAAAAAAAAGATAAAAGGCACTGAACAGTAACAGGCCCTTTTACACGATCTGCGCTTAAACATCCCGCCCCCTTGCAAGAATGCAACAAGGAAGGCGAAAGATACAGCGGTAAAAACAAAGGAAAAAAGAGTTAAAAAAAAATTCATTTAAATAAATAATATATATGTATGTATATAAACAAAAAAAAGATAATGTTATATATAAAAAAAAAAAAAATTAAATTCGCTCAGTGTGAACGTTAATAACGATGGTGGCGTTAGGTTGGCCTGGGTACGCCATTTGTGCAGGTGCCATCACATTCTGCGCCATACTCTGCTGGACCTGATGGTTGCAGCAATGACCACTGCAATGACTTGGATTGTTGTTGTTGTTATCGTTGATGGGGTTGTTGTTGTTGACGTGGTTTTTGTTCCGCCTTTTGTTCTTCCGCTTATTTCGCCGCTTTGCGCATATTTGCCTTACGGTGGTAACAACGGTAGGCTCACTGGGAACTGGAGGATTCGGTTGGACTGGTGGAGCTGCTCGGGAATTTTTATGGTTTTTGAACCGATGCAGCAGAGAATGATGGTCCGGCATACATTCTATACATCTCTCCCGGCTACTATATCGGTCCTTCATGTGGGAATGTGCCAAGCAATTTAAACAATACTGGAAACGTTTGACAGTTTCCCACCGCTCTTTCACCGACATTTTCCGAAATTTAAGGCATTTACGCAGCGCGTGCTCGCTCTTGCACAAGCAGCAATCGCGCAGGCTCTCATCACGAGGTGCCTTCTGGGTGGCCTTTCCACCAGCTTCGCCATTCCCTTCTGTAGCACGATGCACTTGGAGACGGGCAGAAACCTTTGGCATCTTCAACAACTAAGGGGAAAGAAAAAAAAATATATTAATTGGGTTCTTCATTGGGTAGGAGAACCAGCTTCACAATTGGGCGGGTAAAAATTCCAGAAGCAGTTCTCACGTCAGCTGCGCGGACTTTCAAATCATCTCCTAGGTAGACCTTTTCAAGTCGCCCTAATTTCCATTCATTAGGAGGGAGATTATCTTGTCGGATAACAACTAAGTCACCTACTGCAAAATCCCTCTGAGGATACTTCCACTTTACGCGTCTGTGGAGTTCCTTTAAATACTCTTCTTTCCACCTGAGAGCAAATTGGTGGTGAAGAGCCTTAAGTTTTTGCCACCTATTGGCAACACTCAACGTCAAATCGGAATAGTCGGGTTCAGCGGGTGCTAATAAAGGCATTCCGACTAAAAAATGACCAGGGGTTAAAGGAACTAGTTCCGTGGGATTGTCGCTCATTGCACTTAGAGGCCTAGAATTTAAGCACGCTTCAATACGGGTTAGCATTGTCGTGAACTCTTCAAAAGTAAATCTCTGTGCATTAGAGACCTTCTTTACATGGGTTTTTACACTTTTTACGCCGGCTTCCCATAAGCCGCCGATGTGGGGTGCACCAGGTGGAATAAAATGCCATTCTACTGGCTAAAAACCGTTTCCGACAAGAACTTTGTCCTTTAATACGGCCAGAAACTTTTTCGAATCGATTTCGAGTAAATTTGAAGCACCCACAAGGGCTGTCCCATTATCAGAGTATAAATGGGACGGGCATCCTCGTCGTGAGAAAAAACGAGTGAAAGCCGCCAAAAAGGTATCAGACGACATGTCGCCTGTAGCCTCTAAATGAATTGCCTTTGTCGAAAAACAAACGAATACTAGAACATATCCTTTTGTGATTCGACAACCCCTTCCCATGTAGGATTTTATATCAAATGGACCTGCGAAATCTAAACCGGTATGAGTAGAAGGTCTCGAAAGAACACTTCGCTCAGGGGGTAAAGCAGCCATTATCTGCAGACCGGTTTTCTTTCGGTAAATGGTACATTGTTTGCAATTATCAATTACCGAACGAATCAAATTCTTTAATTTCGGAACCCAAAACTCAATTCGTACAAGGCGCAATACTAATGAATGCCCTCCATGTACTGAGCATTTATGGACATGTTCCACATATAAACGGGTAAAACGAGCCGAATAGGGTAAGATTTTCGGAAATCGTTCATCATATGTCAGACCGGGTGATCGCACTAATCTGCCATTCATTCTAACAAATCCATTAGAATCTATAAAGGGGTTTAATGTGAGTAAACTACTTTTTGGGGATAAGGGAATACCTTTCGATAAATTATCATATTCTGCAATATAGGCCTGTTGACATACGAGAATTTAACGATCTCTTACAAACTTCAGCTCAGATTGAGTCATATTTGGAGTAGCGTATAGACTGATGCGTGTACGCAAATAGTGCAAACACCGAAACCAATACGCTACAATTCGCATTGCACGGGGTAATTCAGAGAATCGTGCGAGTATGTCAAATGGCTTTTTCATCTCCGCATGATGGGACTGAATTTCCAAATGAATATGATAATTAAACGTTTTCTGTGGCCAGTTTTCCCTAGGTTGTTGCAACCATTTCGGACCGTGCCACCATAACGAATTGTTTATCATATCGCTAGCGAGAGATCCACGACTTGCCAAATCGGCGGGGTTATCTTTGGAATCTACATGAGACCAATTCTCATTTCCAACTTTACTCAAAATAAGCGTCACCCTGTTCTTGACAAAAGTAGGCCAATGGCATGGGGGTTTTTTAAGCCAAGATAGAATCAGTCCACAGATAAATCTTGTTCTTGGCTAGATTTAGTTGACCACATAACGATTCTATCATATTTGCCATTAATGTCGCTCCGCAAAGCTCCAAACGGGGTAGTGTTTCAAATTTAACAGGCGCTACTTTCGTTTTAGACGCAAATAAATGCGTTTTAACCTCAGACGAGGAGGTACTACGAACTTAAAGAGTGGCAGCTTTTTCAGAAGCATCAAAAAAAGCCGTGGATCTCAATCTCATAATCGGGGTGAAAATTAACCCATCTTGGAATGCTAATTCTCTCAATATTTTATAATCGCTTAAAAATCCGTGCCATTGCTTTAGAGTTACGGGGTTTAAGCATTCATCCCAATCTGTCTTGTCTTTCCATATTTGTTGCATTATCATTTTTGCAACAATTATTTTCGGAGAGAGCCAACCGGCGGGGTCGAATAGTTTTGCTATTTCTGACAAGACAGCACGCTTTGTAACAACATACCTACCTGGCTGCGATATGAGTTTAAAATAAAAACTGTCACTATCAGCGTTCCATCGCAAGCCAAGGGTCTTATCTGTACTAGCATCCGAAAATTTCAAGAAGTTTGCATTTAACAGATTCTCGCAGGGTAAATTTTCTAAAAGACGAATGTGGTTTGCAGTCCATTTCCGAAAAACAAAACCAGCAGACCCAAGAACTTCAATAAGCTCATTTCGTCTTTTAAAAGCGTCCGCTAGCTCATGAGAGCCAGCTAGTATATCATCAACGTACATCTGGGTTTTCAAAATTTCGGATGCCGCAGGATTTTGAGCTTCACATTCTCTCGCTAATTGTATAAGAGTTCGAATTGCAAGATACGGTGCACAGTTCACTCCAAACGTCACCGTATTAAGCTCATAATCCTTTACGTCGACCTCGGGATCCTTACGGAATAAAATCCGCTGAAAGTGGGTTTGATTAGGGTGAATCAAAATTTGTCGATACATTTTTTCAATATCGGCATTAAAAACGTAACGGTATAGTCGCCAACGCAGAATTAAAACCGTTAAATCTGCCTGTAATACAGGACCGGGGTGCAAAATATTGTTTAAACTTACGCCATTAGACGACGGATTTGAAGCGTTAAATACTACCCTAAGCTTGGTAGTAACACTATCGGGTTTAAATACCGCATGGTAGGGTAAATAATATGCAGCAGAGCCTGATGTAGAAGAGTCTACTTCCCTCATGTGACCCCATTCGAGATACTCGCCAATCACACTATCATATTGTGATTTTAGTTCGGGGCTTTTCAAAAGACGAGTTTCATTTCTCATGAATTGGGATAAGGCCACATTCCGAGAATTTCCAAGAGATATATTACTCGAAAATTCCCGCCGGAATGGAAGTGAGACTACATAGCGACCATCTGGATTTCTATAAGTTGTCGACTGGAAAAGTTCTTCGCAATACTCATCGGCTTCAGACAATTGTGTCGCTTGTGGAACTTCTTCAAGGTCCCAAAACTGAGAGAGTTGAGAACTTAGCTCAATGTGGTTGAAATATGATTCAACTGAATTTAGGGGTTGTGGGTGAAAAACTTTACCTGTCACAATCCAGCCGAAAACTGTTCTCTGTGCGACTAGGTTACCATCCGGGTGTTTTTTCACATCGGGTAATATAATGTGAGAATAAAGATCTCCCCCGAGGAGAAGATCCATTCGGGTGCATTTGACATCAGTCATAGAAATTTCAGGGAAATTTGAATTCATAATGTTCGCAAACGAACACGAGGGCAAACGACCCGTCAACTTCTCCACCACATATGCTTCAGTACGAATTTCAAAACTAGGGTCGATTGCTGAGCATATCGAAATAAAACATAGTTTTGACGAAGTAGCTGTCAAACTCCCTTTAAGTCCAGTTATCTGCGCCGTTGGAGCAGAAAATGTGGGTATTGACAACTTTCTTTGCAACTTTTTTGATATAAAAGTGGCTTGAGAAGCTGGGTCAATTAAAGCACGAGCTGCGCACTTCATATCATTGACATGAATTTCACATAAAGTTGTTCCCAGCAATACTGTGGAATAGGGGTTGGAATGCAAATGAGTTGCATATGTTTGGAATGAAGCAGCTGCAGCTGATGTAGATGCTCCATTTCCAGGGTTATTAGGGGGTTGTCTGATTTTGAGTCTGGATATTAAAGCTTCCTGGATTATTTACGGGGTTATTAGTGCGAGGGTTTTGTAGTACAACTGTACTGTTCCGGGGGTTTTGTGGTACAAAAGTACCGTTTTGGGGGTTTTGTGGTACAAAAGTACCGGTTTGAGGGTTTTGTTGAACGAAAGTACCAGATCCAGAAGCTTGAGTATCCCGATGCAAAAGCGAATGATGCTTTTGTTTGCACAAAAAACAAACATTTACGCTTTTACAAGCTCTAAATTCGTGGGATGTTTCCAGACAGTTCGAACAGCATTTGAGCCTTTTCACTGTCGCAAGTCTCCCCTCCACATTTTTTTGTAAAAATGTTGCACAAAGTCGCAAGGGATGTTGCTCCTGACAGAGAGCACAACGCAATACCGTCTGACTAGTACTAGTCTTTGTAGCAAAAGTTTTTATTTTCTTCGAATCCTTAAACGATTTTTTTGATTCGGGTAAATTTGCGCTTTTATTTTGAGTTTGAACTGGGTTTGGATTCGAGCTTTTTATATCAGAAACGGCCTCAAGGGTATGATAACGAGCCGTTAAAAACTTATCCATTTCCTCCCACCTTGGATTAAATTGATCCGCTTTCGGAGAGTCTTCCCAGAGCGCTACAATATACCCGACCATATTGTAGCGCTCTGGGAAGACTTCGAAGAACATATAAAAACTAAAGCGTGATGCCAAATAGTTTCAAAACTAAGCTTTAACTGCGATAAATTAGTAATACAATCATTTATAGTGCGTTGTATACTTTTCAAATCAGGCCCAGTTTCCTTAGTGAGTTGAGGTATATTATAAAATAGGGTTTTAAATTGAGCATGTATTATAACATGTTTGTTTTCATACATGTCAACTAAATTTTTCCACGCAAGCTCAAAACCTTCATTCGTTAATGGACATGTTCGAACGATATTATGGGCTTCTCCTTTTGTTTTTTGCAAAAGGTAGTACAATTTCTCAACCGGGGATAGTCGAGAATTGTTTTTGTACAAAGCAGTGAACATGTCCCTAAACGTAGGCCAATTAACATAATCCCCATAAAAAATATCAGTATCACACGGGGGTAAATGTATATTGGGCTTCAGGCTAAGCTCCTGGCGCTTTGCTGCCGCCTTAATTCGCTCAGTATTTTCGGTAATTAGAGAGATACCGCGAACGTAGGTAGTATACGAAGCCATATACCGCTGCTTGAGCTCCAATTGGGCCTTCTGAGTACCACCGCTTAAAAGGGACTCGTAGGTTTCCCGAACGGATTCCCATAACCGAGTCAACTCCTTTTCGTGAGCGTTTAAAGACCCGGTTTTATGGTCCGCTTGGGGTAATATGGCAATAAATGCCTCAAACTCAGTCAGGCGATCACAAACCCTAATGAAATCGTTCATTTCAGCCATCTTTAAAAGATTAAATACTAAAAACGGGTTTGAAAAAAATTTAAAAAGGGTAAAATAAACTTTAAAATTGAATGACTGCGGGTTAAATTCAACAAAAAAATTTAATAATTTGAAAAAATTATCAAAAATACTCAAGAAAAATTGAGAAGATTAAAAAAAATGTTTCGGGTAAGTATTTTGGGGTGGAAAACTAATTGAAATAAATTTGTTTTCGTGTTAAACAAAAAAAAAAACAATTAAATTTTGGGTAAAAATTCGAAAAAAAAAATCAAAAATATTGACAATATAATACGTAACAAAAGTAATTTACACATACGTAACAAAAGTAATTTACAAAAGTAATTTACAAAAAACCGGGTTAAAATTGCGAAGTTATCTTTAATTTACACTTAAAAACAAATTAAAACAACAATTTTTACAGTGTAAATCACTTTCGGTAACAAAAATATGTATTAAAAGTTCAAATTACACTAGCGTCGCAACTTTTAAACACGGGTACTCACAAACGGGTTCAATGAATTGAATTAATCTCACAAAATTTAATTAAATTTCACAAAATTACGGGTACTTTTATTAAGAAATGAGCCGAATAATTAATTTATACCGAATTATGGCGAAAAAATTAATTAGAAATAACAAATACAGTGTCAAATAGCGGTATATTTCACTTTTATTTTAATAAAACTCACTCAATTAATGCATTCACTGGGGTTAATATTTAGTTTTAATTAAATTAAATAATTTTATCAGAAAAAAATCACTAAATAGTTTTAATATTGTTATGTCCGATTTTGTTTACAATTTTGTGTTTTATTCGTTCTAATTAGAACTAACGAGTAAAAATGGCAGCAATGACTTTAAACTGTAAAGCTTTATTTTAACAGAGAATTAAAATCTTGAGTTAAAAACAAAAAACAGAGCTTTATAAAAAAACTATTTTGCTTTGATATGAACATAACACAAAAAAAAACTAAAAACACAAGTAATGAGAAAAAATACAAGTAAAAAAAATAAATTTTTCTTCACTTTCGCTAAATGTTAACCAAGGGTGTTGTTGGTAAAATTTTAAAAGGGGTTTTTTTTTTTAACACTTGCACTTGTTTCTGTTTTTGTAATTGTGGATTATTTAACACTTTTTGTTGGTATTTCTTTTTTCTATTTTATCAAAAAAAAAGGAACACTTTTTATGTTGTTACACTTCACTTTTTATATTTTTCACACAAAAAATAAAGCCAAAAAAATACGTACCTTTTTCCTTTAAAGGGGTTTAGTAAGGGGGTACTTAAAATTGTCCGTCCAAATGGAAAGCCAAAGGGGGTTTCTAAAAAGAAATATTTCTCTTAACAAATATTATCAACGGGGTGGACTGTATAATCCGGTTCGAAGGACCAAATGTTAATTTGATAATATTTGTCTCGAAAAAAATGGTTGAACAGAAAAGAAAACACAATTAGATTATATTTTCTAAATCGTTATAATTTATTAAAAAAAATAATTCGGGGGTTTATTTCTTCGTACGTACCGTACTCGGCTGGGGTATACAAGCGTATAAAAAAAGCTTTTTTTTTCCTTTTTTAATACATAAAAAGCACTTAGACGCCAAATAGAAAAACAAAGGATAAGATAAAAAAAAAGATAAAGGGCACTGAACAGTAACAGGCCCTTTTAAGATGTTTACACATCAAAAATTTTGTTTATGTTTCACCTTAATACAATTTATACATTGTTTAAACCTACATGTATGCATTTCTCTAAAATACGTACGTTTTTTCATGTTTTGTATTTTAATAAGTGTATGTTTATATTCGTCCTAATCAATATTAGAGAATAATTTAAGGAAGTTGAATATTTCTGTCAGTATCATGTTGTGTTTTAGTGTATACTTATATACATTTGTCTAAAATACATCCGTCTGTATGTTTGTTTTCTTTATACAGGTAATATTACATATTTTCTTGAAATAAAATGCAATATTTCCATTCATAAATTTCAACATATATAAACAACAATACAAATCGGTGATTTTGTGCATTTGTTTAAAATACATTCGTTATTCACATAAATCTGTATGCCTGCTTCCATTGAAATAAATTTTTTATTTAGAAATCATATATCACATAATAAAATGTGTCTATGTGGAGTTAATTGTGTTAAATAATTATAATGACCTCAATAAGTATAACATGAATTTTAGTATTAATTATTATCGGTCTAATTCATAAAAAAACTTTATTTTGCCTCTAAAGTATATATTTTTCATTTTTTATTTTTCATTTTTAAGTTTTTATTTTACATTTTTTATTTTACATTATTTATTTTTCATTTTCTAACAGGTTATCATAATTTTTTCACCAATACATTCATAAGTCACACCGATTTTGTGTTACGGCTCACATGTTACGCTGTTTTTGTGATTGTATTATGAAATAGAAATTTACTCCCCTACGCGTTAAGATGTTTACACATCAAAAATTTTGTTTATGTTTCACCTTAATACAATTTATACATTGTTTAAGCCTACTTATATGCATTTCTCTAAAATACGTACGTTTTTTCATGTTTTGTATTTTAATAAGTTTATGTTTATATTCGTCCTAATCAATATTAGAGAATAATTTAAGGAAGTTGAATATTTCTGTCAGTATCATGTTGTGTTTTAGTGTATACTTATATACATTTGTCTAAAATACATCCGTATGTATGTTTGTTTTCTTTATACAGGTAATATTACATATTTTCTTGAAATAAAATGCAATGTTTCCATTCATAAATTTCAACATATATAAACAACAATACAAATCGGTGATTTTATGCATTTGTTTAAAATACATTCGTTATTCCCATAAATCTGTATGCCTGCTTCCATTGAAATAAATTTTTTATTTAGAAATCATATATCACATAATAAAATGTGTCTATGTGGAGTTAATTGTGTTAAATAATTATAATGACCTCAATAAGTATAACATGAATTTTAGTATTAATTATTATCGGTCTAATTCATAAAAAAAACTTTATTTTGCCTCTAAAGTATACTTTTGTTATTACACGGATTTTGTGTTATAAACCATTATTAGAAAAAAACACTATTCACAAACATGTAGTTTTATAGTTTTGTGATGGCAACACTAGTCCTCTGTAGTTGTCAGTTTGTTGGTAGTGATGAATAAAGTAAATAAATCATCTACTCGGTAATTGAATAATATTTAATTTATATTCTTTTATATTATTATAGAAAAACAACTTCTCTTTAATAAAGAACAAAAAATATTTTTAAACAAATGATAATAATACAAAAAAAAATAATTTTTTACACATATTTGTTCGACGCGGTAGTAAAAGTATTGGAAAACGAATATGGCGTAGCAAAATTAAGAACACTGGTTTGTTTTGATTTAATTTTTATTTATATGTGAAAAAACAAGGAAAAGAAAAGCAAGGAAAATGGATGGAGCAACAAAACGTTTAGGAACATACCGATACAGAAAGATATATTGAAGAGATGGGAACAGGTGGAGTTTTATTTTATTTTTTTCCCGAGTTATGGACTTCCGAAGTTTTGACATTGACTTGTATAACACTTTGTTATTTAGTATTGGATTTCAGCAATATATATATCATTTGAAAGCTTATTTGATTGCCTTTTATTTGATATTTTTTAATTTGAAATCCATTAACCCATTATGAACCTATTTAAAAAAATTTTTTTTTTTTAATAGATTTTTTTTTCTTAAATATGGAATTATCTCGTAAATATACATATATCATGTGTGCTTTTACGAAAACTGAAGAAAAGCTGGCTCCACTTGCTTCATTTCGATTTTGACCTCTTAACTCTTTCAGGACCTGATATATTAGGGATTTTACCTACACTTTTTAGTTTTTTCGAAATACATATTCTTATTTTTATATATTTTTTTTATATATTTTATATATTTAGAATTAAATGATTTTTTCAGCAGTCTAAAAGTATGACACATATTTTTTCTATTTTATATTGACATTTATTTTGTATTTTAATAAGTTCATCGTAACCTATATAAGAGAATAATATATGAGTAAAGAAGTTGTATATCTCTTTTAATATCATGTATGTTTTACTGTATACGCATACGCAAAGTTTACAAATAATCTTTCAAGTTAATTGTTTTTATATTTATTTAAAAAAGTTTTTTTTTTTATATTTATTTTTAATTTTTAGCTCTATTCATAAAAAGTTACTGTAGGTCACGGAGGTGTTTTTTTTAGGTTTTTAGTAGATTAACAAACAAATGTTGCTATCTTACACTAGATGGTCTTATGCTATGTTCACACGGACAGCAGGATTCGCGGTTCTCTCTCTCATTCACGGTTCGTGCCCGAATCATGATTTAATGTACATGATTCGCCATACAAAATTTTGAGAGCGAATCTACTTGGTTCAAAATGAACCTAGTTGTGAACCAAGAAACATTGAGTGTCATCTCCAAGTTTGATAAGAAATTATCGCTAGTTTATCTGAACTAGCTGTCAAAAATATATAAACAACGAAAAAAAAAAAATTAATTTGTGCAATAAAATAAATAGAAACATTTAACAAATAAAAAGTATAAATTTACATATATATATTCAAGTAAAAATGAAAAAAAATTAAAAAGTAAAACGTACAATGTAGAAGGATGTCTTCAAATATATGCACAAAAAATATAAACGTCAAAATGAAACAAGAACATTCGTCTGAACACCAAAGTTCACAATCATGATTCAGAGAGCGAATCAAGTGGTTCAGTTTGCCGTCTGAACATGCTATTAGTGTTTTTTTAAGATTTTTTTCAATTGATTAACAAACGCAAAACCTTATCCATCCGTAAACTTTGAATATTCAAATAAAGATAATATTTATTTTTATATTCTTTTAAGGTTGAAATAAGTTTATTTTTGTTTTGGAATTTGAGTTAAATTTTATTTGAAATTAAATTTTTTTTTTTAGTTTTCCTGCTGTCTAAAAGTATGCCGTATTTTTTTTAAATATTATTTTGCATTTTGAAACTCTTTCTTTTAACTCATACCCTCTGTCTGTCTGCCATGGGGCAACCCCATTTCCCCTCATCCAATTTTTCTGAAACTTGGTCCATAGACTTGTTGTGGCCAAAGATTAATTTTACGCACAGTCACGGAGAGATTCAAAACTCATATGTATAAGGAAAGAAAGAGTTTTAATAAAAACTTTGTTTTTATGGGTTAGATTATATTCAAATATTTTTATATATTCCAGGTGTAATCATTATACCCTCCACCCCAGTGTGCAGAGGGTATATATAAGTTTGTCATTCCGTTTGTAATAATTAAAAAAAATTTCTGGACCTAAAAAAATATATATATTTGTGATCCTTATAACAAGCGGAGTTGATATAGCGATGTCCGTCTGTCCGTCTGTGGAAATCACGATGACAACTTCAATCGGGCAGCTAGGGTGCTCGTTGGCATAACAACTGATTCAATAACATTCTGAGAAGTTTTTTGTTTAAAATCGCCCAAATCGATTGATTAGGGCCCGAGATTTGAATGAAGAACTAAAAAACGTCTTAAAAAAAAATGATTTTCTATGTTCTACTTGTCACGATAACGCCCTCAGTAGGATAGTTAGGGTGATTATTTTTAGTTAGGATGATTCATCAAGGTCATGGGAAGATTCCTGTTTCAAAAATCATTAAAATCGGTGGAACAGGTCCAGGGAAATCTCTCAAAAAGTAAAAAAAAATGAAAAATATGATGTTTCTATATTGCTCTTGATGTTATTCTAAATGTTGTATTGTTGTCATAGCTGGACTTGTTGTTTTTGTGGTCATTGTGGTAATAATATAATAAAAACTAACCCTTTGTAAATTTTTTTAATCAACTCGGGTAGAAAAATTTAAAAGTTTCCATTGTTTTGGCATCACTAAAAAAAAACTTGTTGGATCATTTTTTCCATCGCCACGAGCCTGCTTGCAAAGTTTCAGTTCAACTGGGTCACGGGAAAGGTGTTAAAAATCGATCCAAAATTTTGTCGCCAAGCAGAGAATAATATAAAGGGAGTAAAAATTCACCAACATCTAAACTTTAGATTCTAAACATCTTAACCTAGATTCTAAAGCAAATAATGCCAAACTACCTAGTTGTTAATAAAAAAATAACAATGTAAATTAAAAAAAAAATATGTATTAATTTATTTAAAGAAAACTAATTAAATTAAAAAATAATAAAATAATAGATATACAAATCAATAAAAAAAAAAGAATATATAAAAACATAAATGCATTCATAGCATTATAATATATATAAAAGGTCAATGTTTTCTAACCGTAACCGTAACGTGCCAGCTGTTTTTTTTTTTTACATGAAAGTGATTTAGAGCAGTTCCGAACGTTACCGGAACGTCTCAATTCTTTTCATGTGAAAAAAGGCTGACACGTTACGTTGCGGTTACGTGCGGCTAACTAGTTCTTTACACAGGACACTGATTTGCAGCCAACTTCAGGTCTGTTTATATAGTTTTGTAAGCATTAGAAACTGCTGATAAAATTGTTTCTATTTTTTTTTTTGCTGTAAGTATTAAATAATAAAGGGTCCGCCAAATATTTTTTTGAAAATGCTATAAAAAAATACTGAATATTATCTCAAATTTCTTTTTTTTATTTGAAAGCACAATCCTTCCGGTTAATAATGGAAAATAATTTCATTCAAATGGCTACCTCGGCTGGCCATGCAGTAGCCTACACGATCGGTCCAATTTTTAAGCACATTATCGATTGTGTGCAGCTGTATTTCACCAATGGCTTCACGAATTTTGTCCTTTAAAGCGTCAATTGTCTCTGGCTTGTTGGCGTTACACTTATCTTTGAGGGCACCCCACAAATAATAGTCCAACGGTGTCAAATCGCAGCTCCGAGGTGGCCAAACGACATCAGCTCTGCGGCTGATAATGCGATCTTCAAAAACAGGGCGCAAATCATCGAGTGTAGCTTCGGCTGTGTGGCACGTAGCGCCGTCCTGTTGAAACCGTATGTTGCCAATATCCGCCTCTTCAATTTTTGTGAACAAAAATTCGTTCAACATGGCCCGATAATGATCGCCATTGACTGTAACGGCCATTCCTTGCTCATTTTCGAAGAAAAATGGCCCAATTATGCCTCTGGACCAAAATCCGCACCAAACAGTGACTCGTTTTGTGTGTATCGACTTTTCAATGTATGCGTGCGGGTTTTCTTTGCCCCAAATGCGACAATTTTGCTTGTTTACATACCCGCCAAGATCAAAATGAGCTTCATCTGAAAAGATGATTTTTTTTTGGCAAAATCGGCATCTTCTGTAAGTCGATCGCAGGCCCACTTAGCGAAGCGAAAACGCATTGGATGGTCAGTTGGCTTCAACTCTTGAACCAATTGGACTTTGTATGGCGTCATACCAAGGTCTTTATGCAAAATTCGTCTCAATGATGCCTCCGAAATGTTCAATTCTTGAGAACGACGGTGAATTGAGGTTGATGGCGCTTCACGCACATTTTCTGCCACAGCAGCAATATTCTCGGGTGTGCGCACTGTTTTTGGCTTTTCACGCTTTGGTTTATCGATGAGGATGCCAGTTTCTTTCACTTTTTTTACAAGATAACGAACGGAGCTGACGGTGCTTCTCTTCTTCCAAAATCCGTACGCAATTTTCGCACACATTCTGCAATATTACCATGATTTTCAAAGTAAAGGTGCTATTACATGATGTGTTTTTTTACATATGTACTGTCAAATTTTCCCACAAGAAAAGTTGTACACATCGTGTGATACATATGAAACATTGTTTATGTACAATACATGAGGAAAGTCACATGTACATTTTTCAATTAGAACAGGTTCTATTTTTGCATGACAAACATATTAAAATACAACACTGCTTGTGGCGAAAGAAAAACAGAGTAAATTTTTAAGATTAATATTGAAAGAAAAATAAATTGTTTAGTATTTATTAACAATTAAAAAATATATAACTTTTTTTAACAATAAATTTTTGTAAATTCACAATTTAAATCAGCTGTTGTTTACATTTAGAGGTTATGTCATACGGAAATACATATGCACGTGTGATAGCAAAAATCATGAATCGTATGTAAAAGACAATTTTGACAGACATGAGGAATTTCATATGGATAAAAAAAGTGACAGTACATATGTAAAAAACACTTCGTGTAATAGCACCTTAATGTCGCAATATTTCCCAGCGTTGTTCAAGCGTATACACAACCATATTCGTTCAGCGGAAGGATAAAACTAATTATCTGTCAAATCAAACATGAGCTAAGTGTTACCATTCACGAAATAAGCACTAGTTGAAAAAAAAAACGTTAGATGCAAAAGAGTACCATTTCGGCTCGTAAACATACCTTTAAAAGTAGGTTCAAGGGTAAGTCAGCATAATATTTTTTTCATGAAATCAATAATTCAAGGATTTATTTGTTTCCTTAAGGTCAAATTTCATTTCCAAACTCGGACCTTGGATGGACCCATGGGTAAAAAATTTAAATTGGAAGTATGGGAAGTTCACGTCATATAAAATTATGCCCAGTGTCGTTTCCTTTGCAACGATTATTGCGCTATTATTGAACATTATAATGAGAAATTCCAATTAGATCCGCTAAATGTTAAGGCATTTTACCGAAGAGCAAATGTTAGTTTTGGTGCTTGGAATCCTCGAAAGGCTCGTAAAGATTTCCTAAGAGCTGCTGAACTAGATCCTTCATTGCAGGTACAACCTGAACGAGATCTTGATATGCAACGTTTACAGCCACTTTTTAAGCTTAACTTGTGCGCAAGTTGCGTGTGCAAATATTGTGCATTTTCGTTTTTGTGACTATTTTAAATGCAAAAAAAGTAACAGATACGTAGATAATACAAAAAAAGTAAATTATGTATTTAAAAAAACCGAAATTGATATTAATAGTAAAATTTTTAGATATATATTTTTTAACAATGTGTATACAAATACTTTCTTAAATAAAGCTTAAAGGTAACAAATATTTAGGGCTTGAAACGTTTTGGCTATAAGAGCTAAATGAAAATGTCAAGTCTAGTTTAATGGCAACACCCCGATTTTTTTTAAATTTTTTGGAGGGGTTAGGGGCTTTTGGGCGATTTTGGAGATATAATTTTTTTAGCGGTCGAGCCTATTTTCGAAGTCATGGACCGACAAAACTTTGACTTTGATTTGTACATAACTTTGTTACTTATGATGGGATTTCAGCACTTGTTATTTTAAAATTCGAAATCCATTAACCCGTTACGAACCTATTGATTTTTTACATTTTTTTTTGTAAAACGTGGCATTATCTCCAAAAATAACGTATTTAGTGTATGAAGTTACTAAAACGCGGTAAAAGCAGTTACCATAAGCTTCATTTTGATGTACGAAATGTCTTTGTAGCTCCTTAGATGCTGGAGTTATTAGTGGGTAAAGCTCGATTTTTTAGATTTTCATAATAGGACGGATAAGAGTAGAATAATAGTATAATATATTATGGGTTAATTTCGCCAAAAAAAGTAAAAAGTGTAGGTAAAATTCCTAATAAATCCGGTTCTGAAAGGGCTAAGAGGGCAGACCATACATCGAATTGAAGCTAGTGGACCCAGCTTTCATTTAGTTGTTGTAAATACCAACATTATAGGTCAGATAAATGAGAGTAGAGTTAGTTTCGCCAAAAAAAAAAGTAAAAAGTGAGGTAAAATCCCTAACATATCTGGTCCTGAAAGGGCTAAGAGGTCAAAACATACATCGAAATGAAGCTAGTGGACCCAGCTTCCATTTAGTTGTTGTTAATACCAACATTATAGAACAGATAAATGATAGTAGAATGTTAGTATAATATATTATGGGTTAATTTCGCCAAAAAAAAGTAAAAAGTGTAGGTAAAATCCCTAATATATCCGGTCATGAAAGGGCTAAGAGGTCAAAACATACATCGAAATGAAGCTAGTGGACCCAGCTTTCATTCAGTTGCTGTAACTACCCACATTATATAGACTATTTTATGAGATATTGCCACGGTTTCTTAAAAAAATTGTAAAAATACAAAAAAATCAATAAGTTCGTAACGGGTTAATGGATTTCGAATTTTAAAATAACAAATGCTGAAATCCGATCATAAGTAACAAAGTTATGTGCAAATCAAAGTCAAAGCTTTCTCTGTCCATAACTCCGAAAATAGGCTCGACCGCTAAAAAAAAAATATTTCTTCTAACCACCCCAAAACCCCTCAAAAAAAAATTTAAAAAATCGGGGAGTAGCCACTAAACTAGACTTAAGCCACATATCGTCACTCCTACGGGAGATCTCTATAAGTATCCTCATTTCCCGAAAACATTTAGAGTATATGCAAATATGCATCATAATCGCAAAAGAGCTCATCCTAAGGAGCGGGCTGAGGCAAGATGAAATAAACCTATGATAACTAAGGTTGATGTTAATCTGGTTTCAAATAAAATTATAATTTAAAAAAATATGATAATGTAGTTTTTATATTATTTCCTAATAGGAATAGCTCGAATTCTCTGACTTGAGATCAAAATCACTATTAATTTTAAGGGAATAATTAGTTATGCTGATTTTTCGATGTATGTACAACTAAAATATGTATGTTGAAATGTAATAATATTAATAAAATCTGATTGGATCGATTTAATAAAGTGGTGCAACCTACATGTAATACACCGGATACAATTTAATATTTATGTGATATTTTTATTCATATATTAAGGGCTGTATACACGGTCAAAATGTCTGACGTCAAATTCATGTGTGTGCATGACGCTTTTCTCTTACTGCATAGCTCTTCAATCATTCATTTGGTATTTCCACGTCTTCTATTAATTCTAATACGTTTTTCTTTTCTTCCGACATTTTTACATCCATTCGCTTCGAAGTCACATCAAAAATGAGACTATGCAGGGCGATCAACGATTTACACGCATCAAAATCGCACGCCAAGCGAGCAAAAAATCTAAAATTTTTGATTTTGCTTCAATCGTCATCGGCGTGACACATACAGCCACATTTTCACTAATACCACTACAATGCTTGTCATGCATTTTGAAGGGATGGAGATATCCATCATCGTTGACCGGTCACGCTTGCTTATAATGAAACACGATTTATTATTTTTTATTTATTTATTGTATTAAAAATCAAAAAATTCAAAATTATAATTAAACATTAAAAACACTACAATATAACTAATTCCGAAACGTGTTGATAACTTTGAGCCAATAAACATAAAGACAATGCTGGGGGCAAATCGTCGCATTCGATATCGAGTAAAATCAATCGAAATTCCATATTTTGGTTTATTATTTCGGACAATCGTCAGACCTCGTTTCACTTTTACTATTTACTATGGTACATAACTCGTTAGCTGTGACAGAGTAAAATTACTCTTAGCATTTTATTTTGGAAAATAAAAATAATTTCGATCGCAAAATTTCGATAAAGAATGCGACGATTCGACCCCTGACTTTTCTCTCGAAACATGCCTCAAAGTGGTACGTAACTGAATAAATTGACTAAACTCAATAGAAATATCCGGTAATGGGCCTTATTGAAATCAGTAGTTTCTTAAAGAAAACAATTTATTGTAACACTTATATATCAAAAATTCATATTAAAGCTTACCTTTTGAGTGTTGCGAATTCACAATTTGGCCAAAACTGATATATGTACTTCATTTCGAAAATTGATGAGTAAATGATGTATCCATTCACATACTGCTATTTTGTTTGTACAGAACCATGTGTGAGATGTATTTACGGATACTTAACATTCCTTAATATTCTTCATATTATCAACATTATATTCCAGACATGGTAGAGTAGCATAAACTAAAACATTCGAGTCAAATATTAAAAGAAATTGCCGTGTCCATGTTATGGCAATAGACTGAAAGATAGATACATATAAGGATTAGTGTAAAATTCTGCAAGGAAGATTTACTTTGTTTCTAGCTAGCATTTTTAACAAAATGTCAGTGTATTACCTTAATAAGTTCATTTGGTGATTGCGCATGTATTTTCAATGTATTTATAGTCTTCCATGCGCACTGAACTGGATTTATTACGAAACGATGTAAGCAACTGTGTCAGAGTAGTTTCACACATTTGTATTTCTTGTGTATTATCTTCAACATCATAAAAAGTCAGCCAATAATATCACTCAAAAAGATAACCATATTATTTTCTGGTACAGCATTCAGAATCGAAATCCAGGATATAACATATTATCGCACAATATAATTCTTTACATAAATGCGTTGCTTATGATGAGGTTTAAGTTTCTAAATTGAAAGTTTGTGAAGATTCTATAACAATATTTTTAAGCAGCAAATAAATCGGGGAAGAAGGGTATAATGGAGGGACGGGCCATCACATTATACAAGGATCACACGGAAAATACCGGACACGTAAATCTTGATCGTTTAAACAATTGAGAATGGGACTAACGAATTCACTGAAATATTTTGAAGAGTCCTAAAGAAACAACAAAAATTAACTCGGAACTTTTAATTTAATTAATTACTTACCTTTCTTAAACCTAAACTTGTAATCGCCAAACCAATTGAACCTCCCTTTCTGTTATTTGAATGCCAGAAGAGGCAGTCATTGGATAACAAACACCTTTATAAGTTTTCGCATTTGGGCAGTTATTTTTCATATTAAACTCTTTAACAATTCTGTGCGCGATATCAGTTGAATCATTTAAATAATCAGCTTTTTTTAAATATACATGTATAAAGTATTAACTTTATTTATGTCTATATTTTTGTTTATTTTAACAATTTTACACTTCACAGTTTATTTCACTTTCCGACAGCCAAATACACAGGCCAACCAAATGTCTAATGAATAATACCCGGGAGTTCACAAATATTGGTGTTTACCCACCAATCTCATCACACTGCAAGTTCGAAAAACTCAATACACTCACATTTTTTTTACTAATACACACACATTTTCCGCAGTGGTCACACTAATGGCACCAAATTTTTCGTGCGAGTAGTGGCAGACACTAACGATGATTAATGTTACCCTGTTATAAATTTAATGCAAATTTACTGGATTCTGCAAAATTGTAATTAAAGTTTTAACTTGTTAAATCTATTAGAATGATTTATTTTTTGAAATGCGCATACAAAAACGCAAGTTTGTTAATTATAGAGCATAAATATTATTAACTATTATTAAAATAATAGTAATAATAATAAATGTAAACATTTTCCCTCAAACATGTGCCTGTATAATAAACTCGGTAACTCTACTTAAAATAAAATAAGAGAGAGAAGTATACAAATTTTTTCAAGTCTACGCTTCGACAACATTTTAAAAATGAGATTGCAGTCAGATACGTGAGCATAAAATTTAATGGCGATGGATTCGACTAATTCGAACAATTTTTCGTTGATAATACGTACACAATGATTTTACAATTTCAGTGTGATGTGAGATTGGGGGGTTAACGAAAAAAAAAATTGGAGAAAAAATTTCAAAAATTCAACTCTACATTTTCAGATAGAAAAGAACTAGAGATGCCAGACCATGTAAATGTACTGGAAGGAAAACGTGATGCATGAAACACATAGACGACAGCGGATACACGACTACTGCCTATCAAAAATAATATACACACGCTTATTGAAAATGATCATTTTGACACTAACACAGCTGCACGGCTACACGACTACTTTTGTCGCTGTAGTCAACTTAGAATAATATCTATTTTTGTTGGCTACAAAACAAAAATAGTGTTGACAATATAACAAAATATCTAAAAGAAATAAGTGCTATGAAATACTGCACAAAATGAAATGCCATAATTCCATTAATAATCAAAAGGAATTAAATAAATAAATTTATTTATTTCTACTGGAACAAGTGGAGTTTAGTGGCAACTCTCCGATTCTATTTTTTTCTTTTGGGGGGGTAGGGTCTTTTGGGTTGATTCTAAGAAAATATTTTTTCGTCAGTCGAGCCTATTTCCCGAGTTATGGACTTCCAAAGTTTTGACATGGACTTGTATAAACTTTGTTATTTAGTATCGGATTTCAGCGATATATATATATATATCATATGAAAGCTTACTTGAGTGCCTTTTATTTGACATTTTTTAATTTAAAATTTGTTAACCCATTATGGACCTATTTCAAATTTTGTATTTTTGTAATATAGGTTTTTCTTAAAAATGGATTTATCTCATATATAGACATATATCATGTGTGCGTTTACGTAAACTGAATAAAAGCTAGGTCCAATAGCTTCATTTTGATATATATTTCGACCTCTTAACCCTTTTCAGGACCATATGGTAATATATTTGGATTTACTTACTGTATTAACACGTTTTGCTGTTCTTAAAATTTTGTTTACAAGTGCCCCTATATTAAAAAAAGGAAATATATAAATAAAATATTTATCGCTAAATCGATATATTTTCTAAACCTTATTCTTACAATTGAAATAAAATAGGTTCGCATTGGTTTTACCAAGAATATAAGTATTCAAGTGGAGGGTATCAAAGATCCGGCACAGCCGAATTTAACACTCTTGTTTAGTTAATTTTGATTAAATATATAAAATTAAGAACTCCTCCACGTAAAACAAAAATTCATATAATTATTATTCAAATATATATTTTAGCTTATTAACTAAAACTATATCAATATCTTTATTTAAAAAATTATATAATTTTATTATATTATATTTTTTATCTTTCAATGATTAAATTTTTACATATTCTATCGAAAATCAACTATTGTTTTTGTTATACCCTCCACACCTCAGTGGCAGAGGGTATATAGTATTGTCATTCCATTTGCAACGCATCGAAAAACTAATTTCCGACCCCATAAAATATATATATTATTGATCCTTATCACAGCTCGAGTAGATATAGCGATGTCCGTCTGTCCGTCTGTCTGTTGAAATCACTCTCAGTTACAAAAAAAAACATTTAACTGGGTAACGTTAGGATAGTATCATTTGCCATTATTCCAGCCAGGTTGGCGTTTAAAATGGGGTGAATCGGGCATACTGTGCTTAGATACGAGCAAAAATATGTAGATACCTCTAAACAAACATAAAACCCAGTGTTTTTGTTGTAATATTTGAGTGGTTGAACATAAAGGCCTAGTTAGCCACACGTAACCTTAACCAAACGTGTCAGCTGTTTTTTTTCTGTTACATGAAAAAGCATTTAGAGCAGTTACCGAACTCAACTGTCATGTAACCGGAACGTCCCAATCTGTTGAAAATAGATTTTTGCTACGTTTGTATGTGACATTTGTGAACAGCTGATAAAGTTTGGTTAATTTTACACAGCAACATGCTGGTTCCTTTTTTACGTTCTATAATTGCACCAAATGCCAACGTTACATTTACGGTACAGATACATTTTAACAACGTGTGGCTAACTAGGCCTTAACAGTTGTACAACAACATTCACAGTTCAAAATAAACCACAAAAAAATTATGCAAGCATACCAACAAACACTACTACCATGAGCTATGTTAATAGTATTGCCACATATTTTCGTTATCAAGATATAATAAAAAACAAGTAAGAGTGCCGAATCTTTGATACCCTCCACCTCGGTTTGAGTATTGATCATAAATGTAAACAAAATATTTGAAAAAGTAAACAATTTGTTCAACTTAATACCAAATTATTTCAGCAAATTCTTTGGTTTTATCTGGATTTTTGTTTATTCCAAGAGTTGGTATATATGTAGAGCTCTCTCACATTAGTAATTCGCGCTCCAGCGAGGAAAGATCGTTTTCGTCTTTTCTATTATTTCGGATAAAAGAAAACACGTTTCGGTGTTTGCTTTTTGGTCATCGTGGTTGCTGATCGGCATGCATTGAGGTTATATACATATATGCAAGTATTTCCGGTTATATGACATAATTAGTTAATTAATTTAGTTTAAGTTTTTGCAAATTAAATAGGGTGGCTATACGCTTTAAATCGTGCTAATTGGAGGTGGCTGTATAGTTTATTTTAACTGGCCAAATAATTCTTCACTGCGGCCGTATAGGTCGCATCGAGTAACAAAATAATAACCAAAAAAAAAGCTCTCTCAATTTTTTTGTTAAAATATTGCCATTCTTGGAAAATAAATTTTTTTTACATACTAAAAGGAAGTTTTCTAACCCAGTGATGCCAACTTTTGATTTAGAATTGAATTATGTTAAAAAAAATATATTTTCATTTATCTACTCCAAATACTACTACCTGGGAATTATTATCGAACTTCAATGTTTTGGGTTTTACCTTGCCTACCATGAAGTCAAATTTTGAAGTCATCATGGTTCAAATTAGGGATGCGAAACGCAAAAAACCAAATGTCCCAAAAATTTTAAATAACATAATTTGTTATCTTTATTTTCTGATAAACTTCAAATTTTCATCCAAAAAATTGTGAAAAAGAATAAACAAATAACATTCTCTGCGCTTTATCTATGTAACAATTTTTATGTTCGCAATACTTTAATATCATTTGAGGTTTTCTAAACTTCATTGAATTTAAATTAATGTTTTCTTATCCTGAAATGCTATTAATGTCTCCTGAATCGCAATATTTTTTTTAATTTCAGTTGATTTTTAAAATGTAAGCATATTTGGTGTTTTCTGAATTTCAATATGTTTAAAGAATAAAATTTATATTTTAAAAATTCAATTGATGTCTTCTTAATTTCAAGTTATTATTTCCGACGTTTCAATATGATTTTCTGAAATTTTATTGATATTTTCTAATTTTTATTTGGAAATCTGAATTCCAGTTTTTAGAATTGATATTTTCTTAAATTTGAATGGAAAATCTAAAATTTAACTTTTTTAAAATTATATGTAATCGCAATCAGATATTTTGTAGGTAAAGCAGAATAATAATTTTATATAACTACGTAGAACTGTTTTGAAAGCAAAAAACTCATTACTTCTTCTTTACTCAGCTCTGTGTGTGCTTTTAACATTATCGTGTTTGATATCTAATTGAAAATGTTGACGTTCATGTTAAAATAGAAATAACGATTACAAAGCTAATTAGAACAAAAATTGTGGCGTCATCTACAGTGGCATAGTCACACTGAGCAAAATGAAGTGACACTGTTAATGCAAAAGAAATGTATTTTCCATAAAACAAAATATTGCAACATTTCATATAAATAAAATAACATACCAATTTATTCCTAACATGCGGTTATTATGAATATACATACATATATAAAATATATGTATATTATTTTATTATTTAATATATGTATGTATGTATATGTAAATATTACACACCAAAACACAACACCAAACTGCTAAAAAATCAACATCAATGTATTTTATATTAATTTTCTAAACTTATATATAAATAAATATTACTTTTTTTAATAATAAACAAAAACCATACGTTGTCCCATAATTCTTTTTCAAATATGACCATAAGTTTGGCATATTACTTTTTGTTTTGTTTACAAAATAGAGTTACCGAGTTCATTATATGCACATTTTTGGGGAAACGGTTAACATTTAATATCATTAGTTTTATTTTGATAATATTTATGGTCTATAATTAACAAACTTCCATTTTTATATGCGCATTTCAAGAAATAAAGCATAATAATTCATTTAACAAGTTAAAACTTTAATTGCAATTCTATAGTAATCCTGTAAATTTGCATTACATTTTTAAGAGGGTTACATTATTCACCTTTAGTGACAGCAAGCAATAATGATAGAACTAACTTAAGGCCTAGTTAACCACACGTAAAAGTAACGTAACGTGTCATTTGTTTTTTAGTTACATGAAAAGCGGTGGAACATTCCGGTTACGTTCAGTAATGTTCTAAATTCTTTTCATGTATATGTAGGTATGTATATTATTTAGAGTATTTTGATATTTGCAAAACTTGCGATGTTACTTGGTATCTCGACTAGCTATAATTTATGGCAATGATCAAGTCAATGGCTAGTGGAGACCGCTAATGTTCATGTCATGACTTTAAAATCCAACTTTTTGCCATGACAGAAATTCTGCCATAAACCCTGCCATTAATTTAGAGTTTCACTCGATTTTGACGTTTAAGTATAATGGCGAAACTTAAATCAAAAAATAAAAGCCAAATTAATAATTTCATTAATAAATATCGCGAATATGAGTGTTTATGGAACCAGAGAAGTGAAAACTAAAAACAACGGATTTAAAAAGAAAAGCGTGGGAGGAAATTGGACACAAATTTAAGTGTTTACAGTTCAAAGACATTTTGTAAATGGAATGTCTGTTATAGAAATCCCAGATATTTTTTATATATATATTTTTTTTATTTAATATATGTACGTATATGTAAATATTACATACAAAAAAATATTACATACAAAAAATACAACATCAAAAGTTAGGGTTGTGTTTTTATACCCTCCACTCCAGTGTGCAGAGGCTATATATTTGTTCGTCATTCCGTTTGTAATAATTAAAAAAAATAATTTGGACCCCATAATATATATATATTTGTGATCCTTATAACAACCGGAGTTGATATAGCGATGTCCGTCTGTCCGTCTGTGGAAATCACGATGACGGCATCAATCGGGCAGCTAGGGTGCTCGTTGACATAAAAAATGATTCACTAACATCCTGAAAAGTTTGCTATTTAAAATTGTCCAAATCGGTCGATAAGGGCCCGAGATTTGAATGAAGAACTAAAAAAAGTCTTGAAAAAATATAATTTTCTATCGTGTTCTTGTCACGATCACGCCCTCAATAGGACAGCTAGGATGATCCTTTTTAGTGAGAATGATTCACCAAATTCATGGGAAGATTTCTATTTCAAAAATCATTAAAATCGGTGGAACAGGTCCAGGGAAATCTCTGAAAAAGTAAAAAAAAAATGAAAAACATGATGTTTCTATATTGTTCTTGTTGTTATTCGAAATGTTGTATTGTTGTCATAGCTGGACTTGTTGTTTTTGTGGTCGTTGTGGTAATATTATAATAAAAACTAACCGTTTGTAAATTTTTTTTATGAACTCTTGTTGGAAAATTTAAAAGTTTCCATTGTTTTGGCATCACTAAAAATATATTTTAGATCATTTCTGTCATTGCCACGAGCCTGCCTGCAAAGTTTCAGATCGATTGGGTCACGGAAAGGGGTTAAAATCGATCCAAAATTTTTTCGACACTACGAGTTGATATAAAGGGAGTAAAAATTCACCAACATCTAAAGCAAATAATGCTAAAATACCTAGTTGTTAATAAAAAAAAAAAACAATGTAGATTTAGCAAAAAAAAATTTATGTATAAACTTATTTAAAGAGAAAAAAACAAAAAAAAAATGTTTGATGTTGTATTTTTTGTGTGCAATATTTACATATACATACATAAACATACATACATATGTTATATGTATATGTATATCCATAACAACTGCATGTTAGAAATAAATCGGTATATTATTTTATTTACATAAAATTCTACAATATTTTGTTGTGGGGAAAATACATTTCTTTTGCATTAACAGAGTGTCACTTCATTTAGCTCAGCGTGACTATGCCACAGTAGATGGCGCCACAATTTTTGTTTGTTCTAATTAGCTTTGCAATAGTTATTTCTATTTTAACATGAATGTTAAAATTTTCAACTGAACAGATCACAATTATCCATTGTGATATATCTCTGGTGCAATTGTCTGCTTATTGCTCGCGAATATATATTAAAACAACTTTTAACTAATTTTGTTATAAAATTACTTTATGTAATACAGTAATAGTTGAATTTCTTGCGGTCTCACTCACCAATTTGGTGGATATTGATAAAAAACGCCAAAAAAAAATTTCAGGTCAATCGGTGAAGATGGCATTACTTATAATGGTTGACATTTTTGATTTTTAATAATCGGTCGCTTTATATTATCTTCAATGTCACCAACATCTTTTTAAACTTCTAACATTTTATTTCCCAGTTTTAAATAGTTTATTAAATAAAAGTAAATTTCAAATATAATAATATATATAAAAGGTAATATTAAATTAATACTACTCTTAATGGAATAAATTACAAAATTAAATCAAAGTGAATTTCAAAAAACGTCCTATTTTTGAGACATATGACCTAAGTTATTTTAATTTATATTCGCGAGCAATAAGTAGATAATTGCACCAAAGATATATCACAATGGATAATTTTGATCTCAGGAGTACTGTAGGGTTAAATAAAAAAAAATTAACTGAATTATTTTTCTTAAATTCTACATAGTGGTTTCATCGAGTGTAATAGAAAAACTCGTTTTCGGTAATATTTATTTAAAAATATCTTCAAATCCAAATCTGGCCTTGGCAAATAATGGGTTAACGTTCTCGGATTTATCCAAAATTTTTGGAACGAAACTTCTACACATTTGGTTATTATATTTTAAGCGTTCTAATAATTGGACAGCACTTACAAAATATTTGAATTTTTTTAATAAATTGTCTTTTATTAGCTTGGGGTCATATGTGACCCCAATTCCAAAAGGGTTAATGGAGTCGTATTGTTTTTTTCCGAAACCCAAGGCTATTAAGATAAAATATAACATTTAAAAGTAAAAAAGTGATGAATTTTTGATACAAAGTATTTAGAAAGAGTACATTTACAGAATATTTCACAAAAATCCAAGTTTTCTCGAAATCCGCAAAAATAAAATCCTTGTCAAAAAAACTCTGATAGAGGGATTTACTTAAAAATTCACACACTTAATCTGCAACATGTATTTAATAAAACCGTAAATTAATATATTAATTTTTTTAAATTTTGTTTAAGAAAATTTTTTCAAACTTGAAAAAGGAGTTTTCAAAATTTTATCAAAAAAATTTCCAATTTTCGGTCTCAATGCGCAATAGGTTAACAACGTGGTAATAAAACAGTACTTCATATCTGAGTACTAATAAGTATAGAGACTAAAAAAGAATGATGGCTTTAATTAATTTCTCAAAGTTGAAAGAAATGCCATCAAATTTCATGACCTAGTTTTTTTTGGCACAACTAAACGCCACGACTAAACGTTTTTTGATTGGCCCAAAACTTTGTATTTCTCAGTTTTTTTTTGCTATTCGCATATTTCTAGGGGGTGAGACCGACAGTTTGATCACTTTTTTTTCCCTCAATATAACGAAGGGCCACCCTAATGTATACACATGCGCCGAGGTGCAGAAAATTCTTGTAATAAAACTTTAAATGCGTTTTTCTCGAAATCATTTTTTTCAAATTGGAGTGTCGTTTTTCTTGACGGCATTCTGTAGGTAATCACGTCAGTCAGGTCCAGGATAATTGGGTTAATTTTACTACCGGGGGAGGCTTGGTGCAAAAATCCCCAAAAAACAGAAAATTTTTGTTTTTTTAACGCGTCATTTTGACAATTTTCGAAATATCCTAGTTCAGGACCTGCTGGACGTGATTCCAACAAAATGTCGTTTGCCGTATCGAATTTCGATACGACATCTGGTTCTCAAGAAAAACGACACCCCGTTTGCCTTCTCATTTTTACGCACCCCTTTTCTTCGCTCTGGGAGTGGTGGATAAAAAACAAGTAGGAGTGTTAAATTCGAATTTTTGATACCCTCCACGCAATATAAGGTACGGCTACCACTTTAAAACTGTTGCCGATATTGAAACATTAAATCCGAATACCAATTAAATTTAAAGTTAAAAGTTTTAGTTAAAGTTCTATTATAAAAAAAATGGCTAAAAAGAATTAATTACTATTTGAAAAATTTCATTATTTTTTTTACTAGAGTAGAAAACCCCCTAAGTACTTCATAGAACGCCAATGAAATTCATTATTTAACACAGCCGGCATCATAATAATACCCAAAGATTGATTCCTATAAGCCTGTTTTGAGACCTTAGAAGTCATACGATAATTCAAAAAAAAAAAAAAAATTCGAATGACTCTTGGATACAAATTATTAATATTGAAAACGGATATTTTAAAATAATATTATTTAATACGAAAAACAAAAATAATAAAAACAGGTAAGAAACTAAATAAACTAAAATTTTTAATTTTTTATTTTCAATTTTTAATTTTTAGTTTTTAATATTAAATTTTTAGGTTTTAATTTTTAATTTTAAATTTTAAATTTTAAATTTTAAATTTTAAATTTTAAATTTTAAATTTTAAATTTTTAATTTTCAATTTTTAATTTTTAATTTTTAATTTATAATTTATAATTTTTAATTTATTATTTATAATTTATAATTTTTAATTTTTAATTTTAAATTTTTAATTTTTAATATTTAATATTTAATTTTTAATTTTTAATTTTTAATTTTTAATTTTTAATTTTTAATTTTTAATTTTTAATTTTTAATTTTTAATTTTTAATTTTTAATTTTTAATTTTTAATTTTTAATTTTTAATTTTTAATTTTTAATTTTTAATTTTTAATTTTTAATTTTTAATTTTTAATTTTTAATTTTTAATTTTTAATTTTTAATTTTTAATTTTTAATTTTTAATTTTTAATTTTTAATTTTTAATTTTTAATTTTTAATTTTTAATTTTTAATTTTTAATTTTTAATTTTTAATTTTTAATTTTTAATTTTTAATTTTTAATTTTTAATTTTTAATTTTTAATTTTTAATTTTTAATTTTTAATTTTTATTTTTTAATTTTTAATTTTTAATTTTTAATTTTTAATTTTTAATTTTTAATTTTTAATTTTTAATTTTTAATTTTTAATTTTTAATTTTTAATTTTTAATTTTTAATTTTTAATTTTTAATTTTTAATTTTTAATTTTTAATTTTTAATTTTTAATTTTTAATTTTTAATTTTTAATTTTTAATTTTTAATTTTTAATTTTTAATTTTTAATTTTTAATTTTTAATTTTTAATTTTTAATTTTTAATTTTTAATTTTTAATTTTTAATTTTTAATTTTTAATTTTTAATTTTTAATTTTTAATTTTTAATTTTTAATTTTTAATTTTTAATTTTTAATTTTTAATTTTTAATTTTTAATTTTTAATTTTTAATTTTTAATTTTTAATTTTTAATTTTTAATTTTTAATTTTTAATTTTTAATTTTTAATTTTTAATTTTTAATTTTTAATTTTTAATTTTTAATTTTTAATTTTTAATTTTTAATTTTTAATTTTTAATTTTTAATTTTTAATTTTTAATTTTTAATTTTTAATTTTTAATTTTTAATTTTTAATTTTTAATTTTTAATTTTTAGTTTTTAATTTTTAATTTTTAATTTCTAATTTTTAATTTTTAATTTTTAATTTTTAATTTTTAATTATTAATTTTTAATTTTTAATTTTTAATTTTTAATTTTTAATTTTTAATTTTAAATTTTAAATTTTTAATTTTTACTTTTTAATTTTTAATTTTTAATTTTTAATTTTTAATTTTTAATTATTAATTTTTAATTTTTAATTTTTAATTTTTAATTTTTAATTTTTAATTTTAAATTTTAAATTTTTAATTTTTACTTTTTAATTTTTAATTTTTTAATTTTTAATTATTAATTTTTAATTTTTAATTTAAAATTTTTAATTTTTAATTTTTAATTTTTAATTTTTAATTTTTAATTTTTAGTTTTTGATTTTAAATTTTTAATTTTTAATTTTTAATTTTTATCAAAAACAACTAAACAATCTTGTTATTCTACTACATAAGGTTAAATTTTAATTGAAAACCAATAATGGTAATTAAATATTCATATTGCAATTAATTCTAAGCACAACAATGAAAATATTAATTTTTAAAAAGGAACCAGACATGCCAATAATCACAGACTAGATTTAAATTAAATTACTTAGTTCTAATTTTAATATCTATTTAATTTTAGTAACAAATCAAAGAAAGAACAAATTTCACAAGCATGTTAATTTATATATCATTATCAATGTTAATATATGTTTAACTCCTGAATGTCTTAAGTATAGAAATCCAGAAAACACGACAACTAATTTTATGAATGACAATATCATTCAAATTAAAAAGGGAGGTGTAGCATAATTGCATTCATAAAGTGGACGATAACTTTATTTGATCACTAATAAATGTTGTTGTCCAAAATATGTGCAATCACAAACATTCGCTGACACGATAAAACTACATTTAAGTTCATTGGCCATACGCTGTACTATGAACTAAAGGTCTGCACAAGTCCATTCAAACGACGTTTGAATACATTCTATAATGTAGGAGTTACTTCATGTCGTTGCATTTCTCATTTCATAACCGAATGAATGATTGCTAACGACAATAACAGAAAATGAGAACATATAAAAATGAATAGTGAGTGAGCGAAATGTTGTGAATTTATGTACTCAAAAAAACGAATGTGTGTGTTATATTAGGATTTGTTCGAAAGCTAATATGACTTCTCTTTCATTAATATTTAAGAATTCATAACCGAGTATATTCCAAAATTATTATGATGTCGTCGTAGAGTATATGGTGTATAATGTTTTGACATATACTCAGTCTTGCTCAGTATATCCTACTGCAAAATATGAAAAATTAATGACCCAATACAGCTAAGATTTAAAAAAATTTTATTAATAAAAAAAAAAATCCATTTATTAAATTCTATTGATAATTTAAAATTATATTAAAATTTTATTTCATTTAAAATGAAAAGAAAAAATGTGTGTACATTTATCAATTATTATTTTGTTCAGTTAATGTTTTTTTAAATTCATTTTCTGGTAAATTTGAATGTAAAAACATTATTTGATTTATGCTACAATCATTTATTGCAATACTGGATCTTTTTTCAGATATTAAATTTCTTCCAGCAGAAAAAGTCCTTTCCGATGCTGCGCTGCTGGCTGGAATTGCTAATATTTTGCAACTTACTTTAAAAAGAGAGGAAATTCTATTTTTTTTTGCAAATCCCACCACTGCAAAATATTGAATTCCTCGTGTAATTGTACTTTAGTTTCTTGATATTTACTTATTTCCGTAGTAATATCATCAACCGTAGCGAAAAATTCTGTTGATGGCATAAAATCAGAGAACAATGCACTAATTTCATCGGAAATTTGTGTTACAATCTGGAGTGGGTCTGACTGGTTTTCTTCTTGTAGTTCCTGGTAGATTCTCATAAGGCGATGACATTCTTGTTTAACTAATTGTTTTTCGTCATCACTAAATTTAATCATTGCATGAAGAAGTGGAAACAGATATAATGCAATTTTATGATATAATGTTAAGTTTTTAAATACTACGGAATCTAAATTATTACACAATTTTTCTTTAAACTGTTTAATTACTTCTATGTCAGTAATATCAGCACCATATATTTTTTTAATTTATATATACATATGTATAAACATCAACGAGGTGAATTGTTGGATAATTTTCTCCTTCCAACTGTTTTGATGTTTTTTTAAATTCTTCTAAAATTTTTATCAGTTCCGTTAATATGTTTACATTTATATTGCTAATTCTTTGCAACTGGTTTTTTTATTGTAAAGTATGGACAATCTCTGGATTGAGTTATGATGTTCATGGACTTCAAACATGTTATTTGTGAGAAAATTGATTTATAGTTTTTTAAAAACTGATTTATGTACGATATACCTTATGAGGCCGGTCGCTAGAAACGATATATCTTCATTACTTTTGCTCCGAAGTACTTGAAATTTCGGCACAACACTCTCCATATGTCGTAAATTCAGAAAAGGCAAAAAAGGGTTTTAAAACCTTTCCCCCTTAATACATTTAATACATACATGACTATTTCTGAATATCAAATCGAAAAAAAATTTTATCGAATTTATATACCGCTGTGATGTAATTTTGGCACGTTCTTTTTGGTAACTCTTATTACCATTTTGAGTACAAAAAAAATATTCTTAAAGATTCTAGTCCGGGTATTCCTCTTAAGAATTCCATAAAATACAAACAAGTGAGAAAATTATATTCGGTCTAGGCCGATTATACGATACCCTATACCATGGTTAATAGACCCTATCTATTCGGTCCAACTAACTGGATGTAGAAAATAGGCATAAACCAAATTTGAGTGGCATTGTTATTAATTTTTTTGTCTGCAGATATGAAAAAGTTGATATCGGGTGCTATATATATTGGGGACTAGGTCGAAAAACGGACCGATCCTGACCATATTTGGCAAAGTCACTTATATTTTGAAAAAAATATACAAACCAAATTTGAGAAAAACTGCAATATTTTTGTTTTTTGATAGATTTAAGTGAAAATCGGGAAGCACCTTTATATGGGGGCTATGACAAAGAACTGCCACATGGGGTTTATTTTTGGACAGTTAACAAATGGATGTAATAAACACACACCAACCCAATTTGACTTAGATCTATATATATTTCATCCTTTAATTCCTAAGGGGAACATAGGGACGTGAGATCTATATGATAATTTGTATGTTTTGGCAATTTAAGTTGATTTCTTAGGGTTATTTGTATGGGGACTCGGTCTGAACATGGACCGAGTTTCACCAATTTCAATAGCGTTCATCCTATAAAAGCTTATATGTGACCTTCTCCGAGAAAAGGGACCTAGTGTGTCAAAAAACGGGTTGTGTCAAAAACGGTGGATTCTGGTACCTAAAAGGGTGCAGAAACTTTAAATGCGTTTTCTCAAAACTTAATTTTCACACACTAGGTCCCTTTTCTCGGAGAAGGTCACATATACCAAATATTCATATTTGCGACCTGCAGTTTGATTAAAAGGTTTACATGGACACCCAGACAGACAGACGGACGGACGGACATCGTTAAATCGGCTCAAAAGTGATTCTGAGTCGATCGGTATAATAAAAGGGACTAGGTCAAATATTGTTGGTAGTTACAAAGAGCAGCAAAAAGTCATTATATCCAAACCACATAGTGGTACAGGGTATAACTAGTTTTTTTTTGTGCTTACCTTTTCACTATATTTTTACTTATCACTTTTATGATTTTTACACATTGAACTTTCGCGATCAACTGACGAGATATAATAAAAGCTAGTATAAGTTCTTAATTTCCAAATAAATTTTGCACACGATTATTGTAAAAGTTTTCAAAATCGAATTTAATTTTTATACCATATACCACTATGCGGTATACAATATTATTGGAATACTTTTTTATTATTACTTAGTGTTTATTAAGATCATTGTTTTGTTTTTGTTTAACCATGAACAATCAAGTCTACTTTCTTAAAACCACAATATGTATGCAAGAGAAGTGAAATGATTCTGCATGCCCAGTTTTTTTATATGAAAAACCTGTTTTTGAACTATTATTTTATTACTAGGTGAGAACATTAGTTGTGATCAACCATGCACAATCATGTCTACTTTCTTTCTTACATAAACAATGTATATGTAGGAGAAGTGAAATGATTCTACATTCCCAAATGTGTTCTATAAAAACCTGTTTTGATATAAAGTTTAGTTACTGGGTAAAAGCAATAATCTTTTATTTTCTACTTGTTGCAAGGGGTAAATCATGATTCTGCATGCCCAGTTTTATATTGGTGTTTTCTTGTAAGAGTAAATAGAAAGGCATGCATAATCATGATCAGTAGTTTAACCCTTTTACAATACATTTTCATTATTTGAAATAATTAAAAGAAGACTTGTAAATTAGATGCCTGATTTTTAATTTTTAATTCTTAATTTTTAATTTATTATTTATAATTTTATATTTTTAGTTTTTAGTTTTTAATTTTTAATTTCGTTTTCCATTTTCCATTTTTAATTTTCCATTTTAAAATTTTCAATTTTAATTTTTAATGTTTCATTTTTCATTTTCCATTTTTCAGTTTCCGTTTCTCATTTTCCATTTGCCATTTTCCATTTTTCGTTTTTCATTTTTCAT
>OY821517.1:231937677-231942426 GCA_963682025.1 Cordilura impudica
TAATTTTTAATTTTTAATTTTTAATTTTTAATTTTTAATTTTTAATTTTTAATTTTTAATTTTTAATTTTTAGTTTTTAATTTTTAATTTTTAATTTTTAATTTTTAATTTTTAATTTTATTTTTTAAATTTTAATTTATAATTTATATTTTATAATTTTTAATTATTAATTTTTAATTTTTAATTTTAAATTTTTTACTTTTAATTTTTAATTTTTAATTTTTAATTTTTAATTTTGAATTTTGAATCTTAATTTTTAATTTTTAATTTTTAATTTTTAATTTTAATTTTTAATTTATAATTTATAATTTATAATTTATAATTTATAATTTATAATTTTTAATTTTTAATTTTTAATTTTTAATTTTTAATTTTTAATTTTTTAATTTAATTTAATATTTTTAATTTTTAATTTTAATTTTTAATTTTTAATTTTTAATTTTTAATATTTAATTTTTAATTTTTAATTTTTAATTTTTAATTTTTAATTTTTAATTTTTAATTTTTAATTTTTAATTTTTAATTTTTAATTTTTAATTTTTAATTTTTAATTTTTAATTTTTAATTTTTAATTTTTAATTTTTAATTTTTAATTATTAATTTTTAATTTTTAATTTTAATTTTTAATTTTTAATTTTTAATTTTTAATTTTTAATTTTTAATTTTTAATTTTTAATTTTTAATTTTTAATTTTTAATTTTTAATTTTTAATTTTTAATTTTTAATTTTTAATTTTTAATTTTTAATTTTTAATTTTTAATTTTTAATTTTTAATTTTTAATTTTTAATTTTTAATTTTTAATTTTTAATTTTTAATTTTAATTTTAATTTTTAATTTTTAATTTTTAATTTTTAATTTTTAATTTTTAATTTTTAATTTTTAATTTTTAATTTTTAATTTTTAATTTTTAATTTTTAATTTTTAATTTTTAATTTTTAATTTTTAATTTTTAATTTTTAATTTTTAATTTTTAATTTTTAATTTTTAATTTTTAATTTTTAATTTTTAATTTTTAATTTTTAATTTTTAATTTTTAATTTTTAATTTTTAATTTTTAATTTTTAATTTTTAATTTTTAATTTTTAATTTTTAATTTTTAATTTTTAATTTTTAATTTTTAATTTTTAATTTTTAATTTTTAATTTTTAATTTTTAATTTTTAATTTTTAATTTTTAATTTTTAATTTTTTAATTTTTAATTTTTAATTTTTAATTTTTAATTTCTAATTTTTAATTTTTAATTTTTAATTTTTAATTTTTAATTTTTAATTTTTAATTTTTAATTTTTAATTTTTAATTTTTAATTTTTAATTTTTAATTTTTAATTTTTAATTTTTAATTTTTAATTTTTAATTTTTAATTTTTAATTTTTAATTTTTAATTTTTAATTTTTAATTTTTAATTTTTAATTTTTAATTTTTAATTTTTAATTTTTAATTTTTAATTTTTAATTTTTAATTTTTAATTTTTAATTTTTAAATTTTAATTTTTAATTTTTAATTTTTAATTTTTAATTTTTAATTTTTAATTTTTAATTTTTAATTTTTAATTTTTAATTTTTAATTTTTAATTTTTAATTTTTAATTTTTAATTTTTAATTTTTAATTTTTAATTTTTTATTTTTAATTTTTAATTTTTAATTTTTAATTTTTAATTTTTTATTTTTAATTTTTAATTTTTAATTTTTAATTTTTAATTTTTAATTTTTAATTTTTAAATTTAAATTTTTAATTTTTAATTTTTAATTTTTAATTTTTAATTTTTAATTTTTAATTTTTAATTTATAATTTATAATTTATAATTTATAATTTATAATTTATAATTTATAATTTATAATTTATAATTTATAATTTATAATTTATAATTTATAATTTATAATTTATAATTTATAATTTATAATTTATAATTTATAATTTATAATTTATAATTTATAATTTATAATTTATAATTTTTAATTTTTAATTTTAAATTTTAAATTTTTAATTTTTAATTTTTAATTTATAATTTTTAATTTATAATTTTTAATTTTTAATTTTAATTTTAATTTTTAATTTTTAATTTTTAATTTTTAATTTTTAATTTTTAATTTTTAATTTTTAATTTTTGATTTTTAATTTTTAATTTTTAATTTTTAATTTTTAATTTTTATTTTTAATTTTTAATTTTTAATTTTCAATTTTTAATTTTTAATTTTTAATTTTTAATTTTTAATTTATAATTTATAATTTATAATTTATAATTTATAATTTATAATTTATAATTTATAATTTATAATTTATAATTTATAATTTATAATTTATAATTTATAATTTATAATTTATAATTTATAATTTATAATTTATAATTTATAATTTATAATTTATAATTTATAATTTATAATTTATAATTTATAATTTATAATTTATAATTTTTAATTTATTATTTATAATTTATAATTTTTAATTTTTAATTTTTAATTTTTAATTTTTAATTTTAAATTTTTAATTTTTAATATTTAATATTTAAGTTTTTATTTTTAATTTATAATTTTTAATTTTTAATTTTTAATTTTTAATTTTTAATTTTTAATTTTTAATTTTTTATTTTTTATTTTTAATTTTTAATTTTTAATTTTTAATTTTTAATTTTTAATTTTTAATTTTTAATTTTTAATTTTTAATTTTTAATTTTTAATTTTTAATTTTTAATTTTTAATTTTTAATTTTTAATTTTTAATTTATAATTTATAATTTATAATTTATAATTTTTAATTTTTAATTTTTAATTTTTAATTTTTAATTTTTAATTTTTAATTTTTAATTTATAATTTTTAATTTATAATTTTTAATTTTTAATTTTTAATTTTAATTTTTAATTTTTAATTTTTAATTTTTAATTTTTAATTTTTAATTTTTAATTTTTAATTTTTAATTTTTAATTTTTAATTTTTGATTTTTGATTTTTAATTTTTAATTTTTATTTTTAATTTTTAATTTTTAATTTTCAATTTTTAATTTTTAATTTTTAATTTTTAATTTTTAATTTATAATTTATAATTTATAATTTATAATTTTTAATTTATTATTTATAATTTATAATTTTTAATTTTTTATTTTAAATTTTTAATTTTTAATATTTAATATTTAAGTTTTTATTTTTAATTTATAATTTATAATTTTTAATTTTTAATTTTTAATTTTTAATTTTTAATTTTAATTTTTAATTTTTAATTTTAAATTTTTAATTTTTAATTTTTAATTTTTAATTTTTAATTTTTAATTTTTAATTTTTAATTTTTAATTTTTAATTTTAATTTTTAATTTTTAATTTTTAATTTTTAATTTTTAATTTTTAATTTTTAATTTTTAATTTTTAATTTTTAATTTTTAATTTTTAATTTTTAATTTTTAATTTTTCATTTTTAATTTTTAATTTTTAATTTTTAATTTTTAATTTTTAATTTTTAATTTTTAATTTTTAATTTTTAATTTTTAATTTTTAATATTTAATTTTTAATTTTTAATTTTTAATTTTTAATTTTTAATTTTTAATTTTTAATTTTAAATTTTTAATTTTTAATTTTTAATTTTTAATTTTTAAATTTTAATTATTAATATTTAATTTTTAATTTTTAATTTTTAATTTTTAGTTTTTAATTTTTAATTTTTAATTTTTAATTTTTAATTTTTAATTTTTAATTTTTAATTTTTAATTTTTAATTTTTAATTTTTAATTTTTAATTTTTATTTTTTTAATTTTTAATTTTTAATTTTTAATTTTTAATTTTTAATTTTTAATTTTTAATTTTTAATTTTTAATTTTTAATTTTTAATTTTTAATTTTTAATTTTCAATTTTTAATTTTTTATTTTTAATTTTTAATTTTTAATTTTTAATTTTTAATTTTTAATTTTTAATTTTTAAATTTTTAATTTTTAATTTTTAATTTTTAATTTTTATTTTTTAATTTTTAATTTTTAATTTTTAATTTTTAATTTTTAATTTTAAGTTTTAATTTTTAATTTTTAATTTTTTAATTTTTAATTTTTAATTTTTAATTTTTAATTTTAAATTTTTAATTTTTAATTTTTAATTTTTAAATTTTAATTATTAATATTTAATTTTTAATTTTTAATTTTTAGTTTTTAATTTTTAATTTTTAATTTTTAATTTTTAATTTTTAATTTTTAATTTTTAATTTTTAATTTTTAATTTTTAATTTTTAATTTTTAATTTTTAATTTTTAATTTTTAATTTTTAATTTTTAATTTTTAATTTTTAATTTTTAATTTTTAATTTTTAATTTTTAATTTTTAATTTTTAATTTTTAATTTTTAATTTTTAATTTTTAATTTTTAATTTTTAATTTTTAATTTTTAATTTTTAATTTTTAATTTTTAATTTTTAATTTTTAATTTTTAATTTTTAATTTTTAATTTTTAATTTTTAATTTTTAATTTTTAATTTTTAATTTTTAATTTTTAATTTTTAATTTTTAATTTTAATTTTTAATTTATAATTTATAATTTATAATTTATTATTTTTAATTTTTAATTTTTAATTTTTAATTTTTAATTTTTAATTTTTAATTTTTAGTTTTTGATTTTTAATTTTTACTTTTTAATTTTTAATTTTTAATTTTTAATTTTTTAATTTTTAATTTTTATTTTTAATTTTTAATTTTTAATTTTTAATTTTTAATTTTTAATTTTTAATTTTTAATTTTTAATTTATAATTTTTAATTTTTTAATTTTTATTATATTAAAAAA
>OY821517.1:231942626-232050126 GCA_963682025.1 Cordilura impudica
TTTTTAATTTTTAATTTTTAATTTTTAATTTTTAATTTTTAATTTTTAATTTTTAACTTTTAATTTTTAATTTTTAATTTTTAATTTTTAATTTTTAATTTTTAATTTTTAATTTTTAATTTTTAATTTTTAATTTTTAATTTTTAATTTTTAATTTTTAATTTTTAATTTTTAATTTTTAATTTTTAATTTTTAATTTTTAATTTTTAATTTTTAATTTTTAATTTTTAATTTTTAATTTTTCATTTTAAATTTTTAATTTTTAATTTTTAATTTTTAATTTTTAATTTTTAATTTTTAATTTTTAATTTTTAATTTTTAATTTTTAATTTTTAATTTTTAATTTTTAATTTTTAATTTTTAATTTTTAATTTTTAATTTTTAATTTTTAATTTTTAATTTTTAATTTTTAATTTTTAATTTTTAATTTTTAATTTTTAAGTTTTAATTTTTAATTTTTTATTTTTAATTTTTAATTTTTAATATTTAATTATAAATTTTTAATTTTTAATTTTTAATTTTTAATTTTTAATTTTTAATTTTTAATTTTTAATTTTTAATTTTTAATTTTTAATTTTTAATTTTTAATTTTTAATTTTTAATTTTTAATTTTTAATTTTTAATTTTTAATTTTTAATTTTTAATTTTTAATTTTTAATTTTTAATTCTTAAATTTTTAATTTTTAATTTTTAATTTTTAATTTTTAATTTTTAATTTTTAATTTTTAATTTTTAATTTTTAATTTTTAATTTTTAATTTTTAATTTTTAATTTTTAATTTTTAATTTTTAATTTTTAATTTTTAATTTTTAATTTTTAATTTTTAATTTTTAATTTTTAATTTTTAATTTTTAATTTTTTTAATTTTTAATTTTTAATTTTTAATTTTTAATTTTTAATTTTTAATTTTTAATTTTTAATTTTTATTTTTAATTTTTAATTTTTAATTTTTAATTTTTTAATTTTTAATATTTAATTTTTTATTTTTAATTTTTAATTTTTAATTTTTAATTTTTAATTTTTAATTTTTAATTTTTAATTTTTAATTTTTAATTTTTAATTTTTTATTTTTAATTTTTAATTTTTAATTTTTAGTTTTTAATTTTTAATTTTTAATTTTTAATTTTTAATTTTTTATACTTAATTTTTAATTTTTAATTTTTAATTTTTGATTTTTAGTTTTTAATTTTTAATTTTTAATTTTTAATTTTTAATTTTTAATTTTTAATTTTAAATTTTTAATTTTTAATTTTTAATTTTTAATTTTTAATTTTTAATTTTAAATTTTTAATTTTTAATTTTTAATTTTTAATTTTTAATTTTTAATTTTTAATTTTTTATTTTTAATTTTTAATTTTTTATTTTTAATTTTTAATTTTTAATTTTTAATTTTTAATTTTTAATTTTTAATTTTTAATTTTTAATTTTTAATTTTTAATTTTTAATTTTTAATTTTTAATTTTTAATTTTTAATTTTTAATTTTTAATTTTTAATTTTTAATTTTTAATGTTTAATTTTTAATTTTTAATTTTTTATTTTTAATTTTTAATTTTTAATTTTTAATTTTTAATTTTTAATTTTTAATTTTTAATTTTTAATTTTTAATTTTTAATTTTTAATTTTTAAATTTTAATTTTTAATTTTTAATTTTTAATTTTTAATTTTTAATTTTTAATTTTTAATTTTTAATTTTTTATTTTTAATTTTTAATTTTTAATTTTTAATTTTCAATTTTTAATTTTTAATTTATAATTTATAATTTTTAAATTTTAATTTTTAATTTTTAATTTTTAATTTTAAATTTTTAATTTTTAATTTTTAATATTTAATTTTTAATTTTTAATTTTTAATTTTTAATTTTTAATTTTTAATTTTTAATTTTTAATTTTTAATTTTTAATTTTTAATTTTTAATTTTTAATTTTTAATTTTTAATTTTTAATTTTTAATTTTTAATTTTTAATTTTTAATTTTTAATTTTTAATTTTTAATTTTTAATTTTTAATTTTTAATTTTTAATTTTTAATTTTTAATTTTTAATTTTTAATTTTTAATTTTTAATTTTTAATTTTTAATTTTTAATTTTTAATTTTTAATTTTAATTTTTAATTTTTAATTTTTAATTTTTAATTTTTAATTTTTAATTTTTAATTTTTAATTTTTAATTTTTAATTTTTAATTTTTAATTTTTAATTTTTAATTTTTAATTTTTAATTTTTAATTTTTAATTTTTAATTTTTAATTTTTAATTTTTAATTTTTAATTTTTAATTTTTAATTTTTAATTTTTAATTTTTAATTTTTAATTTTTAATTTTTAATTTTTAATTTTTAATTTTTAATTTTTAATTTTTAATTTTTAATTTTTAATTTTTAATTTTTAATTTTTATTTTTAATTTTTAATTTTTAATTTTTAATTTTTAATTTTTAATTTTTAATTTTTAATTTTTAATTTTTAATTTTTAATTTTTAATTTTTAATTTTTAATTTTTAATTTTTAATTTTTAATTTTTAATTTTTAATTTTTAATTTATAATTTATAATTTATAATTTTTAAATTTTAATTTTTAGTTTTAAATTTTTTATTTTTAATTTTTAATTTTTAATTTTTAATTTTTAATTTTTAATTTTTAATTTTTAATTTTTAATTTTTAATTTTTAATTTTTAATTTTTAATTTTTAATTTTTAATTTTTAATTTTTAATTTTTAATTTTTAATTTTTAATTTTTAATTTTTAATTTTTAATTTTTAATTTTTAATTTTTTATTTTTAATTTTTAATTTTTAATTTTTAATTTTTAATTTTTAATTTTTAATTTTTAATTTTTAATTTTTAATTTTTAATTTTTAATTTTTAATTTTTAATTTTTAATTTTTAATTTTTAATTTTTAATTTTTAATTTTTAATTTTTAATTTTTAATTTTTAATTTTTAATTTTTAATTTTTAATTTTTAATTTTTAATTTTTAATTTTTAATTTTTAATTTTTAATTTTTAATTTTTAATTTTTAATTTTTAATTTTTAATTTTTAATTTATAATTTTTAATTTTTAATTTTTAATTTTTAATTTTTAATTTTTAATTTTTAATTTTTAAGTTTTTAATTTTTAATTTTTTAATTTTTAATTTTTAATTTTTAATTTTTAATTTTAATTTTTAATTTTTAATTTTTAATTTTTAATTTTTAATTTTTAATTTTTAATTTTTAATTTTTAATTTTTAATTTTTAATTTTTAATTTTTAATTTTTAATTTTTAATTTTTAATTTTTAATTTTTAATTTTTAATTTTTAATTTTTAATTTTTAATTTTTAATTTTTAATTTTTAATTTTTAATTTTTAATTTTTAATTTTTAATTTTTAATTTTTAATTTTTAATTTTTAATTTTTAATTTTTAATTTTTAATTTTTAATTTTTAATTTTTAATTTTTAATTTTTAATTTTTAATTTATAATTTATAATTTTTAATTTTTAATTTTTAATTTTTAATTTTTAATTTTTAATTTTAATTTTTAATTTTTAATTTTTAATTTTTAATTTTTAATTTTTAATTTTTAATTTTTAATTTTTAATTTTTAATTTTTAATTTTTAATTTTTAATTTTTAATTTTGATTTTTAATTTTCAATTTTTAATTTAAATTTTTAATTTTTAATTTTTAATTTTTAATTTTTAATTTTTAATTTTTAATTTTTAATTTTTAATTTTTAATTTTAATTTTTAATTTTAATTTTTAATTTTTATTTTTTTTTTTTAATTTTTAATTTTTAATTTTAATTTTTAATTTTAAATTTTTAATTTTTAATTTTTAATTTTTAATTTTTAATTTTTAATTTCTAATTTTTAATTTTAAATTTTAAATTTAAAATTTTTAATTTTTAATTTTTAATTTCTAATTTTTAATTTTTTATTTTTAATTTTTAATTTTTAATTTTTAATTTTTAATTTTTAATTTTTAATTTTTAATTTTTAATTTTTAATTTTTAATTTTTAATTTTTAATTTTTAATTTTAATTTTTAATTATTAATTTTTAATTTTTAATTTTTAATATTTAATTTTTAATTTTTAGTTTTTAATTTTTAATTTTAAGTTTTAAATTTTTAATTTAAAATTTTAAATTTTAAATTTTTGATTTTTGATTTTTAATTTTTAATTTTTAATTTTTAATTTTTAATTTTTAATTTTTAATTTTTAATTTTTAATTTTTAATTTTTAATTTTTAATTTTTAATTTTTAATTTTTAATTTTTAATTTTTAATTTTTAATTTTTAAATTTTAATTTTTAATTTTTAATTTTTAATTTTTAATTTAAATTTTTAAATTTTAACTTTTAATTTTTAATTTTTAATTTTTAATTTTTAATTTTTAATTTTTAATTTTTAATTTTTAATTTTTAATTTTTAATTTTTAATTTTTAATTTTTAATTTTTAATTTTTAATTTTTAATTTTTAATTTTTAATTTTTAATTTTTAATTTTTAATTTTTAATTTTTAATTTTTAATTTTTAATTTTTAATTTTTAATTTTTAATTTTTAATTTTTAATTTTTAATTTTTAATTTTTAATTTTTAATTTTTAATTTTTAATTTTTAATTTTTAATTTTTAATTTTTAATTTTTAATTTTTAATTTTTAATTTTTAATTTTTAATTTTTAATTTTTAATTTTTAATTTTTAATTTTTAATTTTTAATTTTTAGTTTTTAATTTTTAATTTTTAATTTTTAATTTTTAATTTTCAATTTTTAATTTTTAATTTTTAATTTTTAATTTTTAATTTTTAATTTTTAATTTTTAATTTTTAATTTTTAATTTTTAATTTTTAATTTTTAATTTTTAATTTTAATTTTTAATTTTTAATTTTTAATTTTTAATTTTTAATTTTTAATTTTTAATTTTTAATTTTTAATTTTTAATTTTAAATTTTTAATTTTTAATTTTTAATTTTTAATTTTTAATTTTTAATTTTTAATTTTTAATTTTTAATTTTTAATTTTTAATTTTTAATTTTTAATTTTTAATTTTTAATTTTTAATTTTTAATTTTTAATTTTTAATTTTTAATTTTTAATTTTTAATTTTTAATTTTTAATTTTTAATTTTTTTAATTTTTAATTTTTAATTTTTAATTTTTAATTTTTAATTTATAATTTTTAATTTTTAATTTTTAATTTTTAATTTTTAATTTTTAATTTTTAATTTTTAATTTTTAATTTTTAGTTTTTAATTTTTAATTTTTAATTTTTAATTTTTTGTTTTTAGTTTTTAATTTTTAATTTTTAATTTTTAATTTTTAATTTTTAATTTTTAATTTTTTAATTTTTAATTTTTAATTTTTAATTTTTAATTTTTAATTTTTAATTTTTAATTTTAATTTTTAATTTTTAATTTTTAATTTTTAATTTTTAATTTTTAATTTTTAATTTTTAATTTTTAATTTTTAATTTTTAATTTTTAATTTTTAATTTTTAATTTTTAATTTTTAATTTTTAATTTTTAATTTTTAATTTTTAATTTTTAATTTTTAATTTTAGTTTTTAATTTTTAATTTTTAATTTTTAATTTTTAATTTTTAATTTTTAATTTTTAATTTTTAATTTTTAATTTTTAATTTATAATTTATAATTTATAATATATAATTTATAATTTATAATTTATAATTTATAATTTATAATTTAAAATTTATAATTTAAAATTTATAATTTATAATTTATAATTTATAATTTATAATTTATAATTTATAATTTATAATTTATAATTTATAATTTATAATTTATAATTTATAATTTATAATTTATAATTTATAATTTATAATTTATAATTTATAATTTATAATTTATAATTTATAATTTATAATTTATAATTTATAATTTATAATTTATAATTTATAATTTATAATTTATAATTTATAATTTATAATTTATAATTTATAATTTATAATTTATAATTTATAATTTATAATTTATAATTTATAATTTATAATTTATAATTTATAATTTATAATTTATAATTTATAATTTATAATTTATAATTTATAATTTATAATTTATAATTTATAATTTATAATTTATAATTTATAATTTATAATTTATAATTTATAATTTATAATTTATAATTTATAATTTATAATTTATAATTTATAATTTTAATTTATAATTTATAATTTATAATTTATAATTTATAATTTATAATTTATAATTTATAATTTATAATTTATAATTTATAATTTATAATTTATAATTTATAATTTATAATTTATAATTTATAATTTATAATTTATAATTTATAATTTATAATTTATAATTTATAATTTATAATTTATAATTTATAATTTATAATTTATAATTTATAATTTATAATTTATAATTTATAATTTGTAATTTATAATTTATAATTTATAATTTATAATTTATAATTTATAATTTATAATTTATAATTTATAATTTATAATTTATAATTTATAATTTATAATTTATAATTTATAATTTATAATTTATAATTTATAATTTATAATTTATAATTTATAATTTATAATTTATAATTTATAATTTATAATTTATAATTTATAATTTATAATTTATAATTTATAATTTATAATTTATAATTTATAATTTATAATTTATAATTTATAATTTATAATTTATAATTTATAATTTATAATTTAGGGCAAGGCATTAAGATGTCTCTGTCAATTGTTCAATATAATTGCCAGGGCTCTTATGCCAGTATGTGTGAATTGGGCGAAAGGATGGTTGCCATGAAGAGCGGGTTTGCCCTGGTTCAGGAACCTTACTCAACCGATGGTTGTGTAAGGGGTTTACCCTCATTTATGAGGGTATTTCCTTGTTCTAGGGTCAAGGCCGCTGTAATTGTCAACGATCCTGACGCAGAGTGTATTGTGTTATCTGCCAACGAACTGGGGGTATGTGTCTTGGTCGAAGGAAGATTCGGAAAAATCTTCCTGGCAAGCATATACTGTCAGTTCAGCAGCCCATTAGAGCCGTATATCTCGTATATGGATACGGTGCTACTACTAGCGAGTAGCAACCCGATTATCCTAGGTATGGACGCAAACGCATCGTCTCCCATGTGGTTCAGTAAGTTATCCCGGCATTCGTCTGGATATCAGAACCACCATCGGGGTGAGATGTTAAGTGACTGGATGGTTAATCGGGGTGTTAGTGCGTTAAATCAGCCCTCTGATTTATATACGTTTTCCGGTCCTAATGGTGTGAGTGATATTGATGTGACAGCCGTAAATGACGTCGTACTGCGGCGTTTTCGCTGCGACTGGGACGTTAAGGACGATTGGGGGGTGAGTGATCATAATCCAATACGGATTGTGCTCCATTACTCGCCCGCCCCTGTAGAGGTCTCGGATGTGATGCGGTGGCGTAGACTCCCAATTAATTGGGATTTCTACGGCTCGTGCATTAGGGAGGCGGCCTCTGAGGTCTCCATTGGGGATTTCAGGGGTCTGACCATAGATGGACAGATAGGTAAGCTGAACGAATGGACGATAAACACCAATGACGCCCTTCTTGGGAGATGTTCTAGGACAATCCCCGGAAGGGTTAAATGGTGGACGCGGGAGTTAACAGAAATGCGGCGGACCGTCCGGCAGCTCAGGAAGCGATTCCAGAGAGCCAGGCGGACCAATGCAGATGATGTGCTACTGCGTGCGACGAACTACGCGACACAGCTACGTGCCTATAAGGACCGTATCGTGAAAGTGAAGGAGGATGACTGGAGAGCATACGTACGGGACAACAGGGACGACCCATGGGGCAGAGTCTATAAGCTCTGTAGAGGTAGGAGCCAGCAGACCGATGTGTCTGGCCTACGTGTTGGTAATGAAATATTGCCATCATGGGGGGCATGCATACGCGTTCTGCTGGGTGAGTTCTTTCCAAGGGTGGAGGGTCCTATCCATCTTCCTTTTCAGGGGGTGGATCCCCCTCCTCCGTTGGACAGAACTGAGTTAGAGTTAAGCATTTGTCAGGCGCGGAGTAGAAAGTCTCCAGGTATGGATGGAATGACCGGAGAGATGTGTAAAAGCATCTGGAAGGCCACTCCTGAGTACTTGTTGGCAATTTATGAAAAGTGTGTATCAGAGGGGTATTTTCCACATCCGTGGAAGATAGCCCGTGTCGTTGTTTTGCTTAAGTCACCCGATAGGATCAGGAGCAATCCTCGCTCCTATAGGGGCATCAGTCTGCTTCCGGTGCTTGGAAAAGTATTGGAAAGGATTATGGTGAAAAGGCTTCAGGAGAGGATCGACCAGGGCACATGCGAGTGGCAATTTGGCTTTAGAAGTGGTAGGAGTGTAGATGACGCCTGGCATCACGTTAAAACGTGTGTCGGTAGGACAGAGGCAGGATATGTCCTTGGAATCTTTATTGATTTCAAGGGTGCGTTCGACTTCCTGTTATGGGAAGGCGTTCTAGCGAGGCTACGCGAGGTCGGCTGTCAAGAGTTGGAGTTATGGAAAAGCTACTTCTCTGGCAGGCGGGCTTGCGTCGCTGGTGTGAACGAGTCCGTGTGCATTGAGGTGGTCAGAGGTTGTCCGCAGGGATCCATCTGCGGTCCATTTATTTGGAATCTAATGATGGATCCTCTTTTGCGGAGGCTTATGGTTGCATACAATGTGTGCGCATATGCGGATGACTTGCTCGTCCTTATCGAAGGCCAGTCTCGTGCTGAGCTGGAGAGAAGGGGGGAGGAAGCCATGCAGATTGTCTGCGATTGGAGTAGACAGGTAGAAGTAGACGTAGCAATGGACAAAACTGTGATGATGTTGCTCAAGGGCAGATTATCGCTAAATCGACCTCCAACTGTTAGGGCCAATGGCGTTAGCCTTAAGTATGCGACTGAGGTCAAGTACTTGGGGATAACAATGCGTGAGCGTATGAACTTCTTGGTTCATCTCGAGCGTGTCAAGGCGAAATTGACTGGTGTGGTGGGATGTGTCCGGCGCATTCTTAGGAATGACTGGGGCCTCAGCAGGCGTTCTATGCGGACCATTTACCGTGGACTATTTGTTGCCTGCGCAACATATGGCTCCTCGGTGTGGTCCAGCGTGGTCACGACTGCCAGAGGAAAGCTGAAAATCATGTCGTGTCAACGGGTAGTCTTGCTCGCTTGTGTGCCATGTTGTCGTACGGTCTCCACGGAGGCCTTACAGGTGTTGGTAGGTGTAGCCCCTCTTGACTTGGAGGTGATACGTAAAAGTATTGCCTACAGGATCAAGAAAGGACAGCCATTGTTGCAGGACGATTGGGTGACTAACGATGACGTTAGTGGTAGGAGCTGGACGGAGTGCAAGGCACTCTTAAATGAGTGTGTTGTCTCCAGATGGCAAGATAGATGGGACAGAAGTGACAATGGACGGGTTACATACTCCTTCATTCACGATGTGACGTTCGTGGCGAAACGTCCAGACTTTGGCTTTAGCCTGAGTATGGGCTTTTTGCTTACGGGCCATGGGTCGTTTAATGCATTTTTGCATAAAAGAGCTTTGGCTAATACGCCTGAGTGTGACTGTGGACCTTTTACCGAGGACTGGTTTCATATTTTGTGCATATGCACATTCTACTCGGACATACGGGACCTAGATTCTCTAGGTGTCGTATTGACGGACGATGGTTGTGATGTCAGTGGTGTGCTTGTGAATGATGAGAGAGTGCGTTGTATGAATGAGTTTGCGTGTGAAGTCTTCAAAAGAAGACGTTTAAGAAGGGTTTGATCGCACACGTGTGTTTACATCCACAGGATGTACGCATTCGTGTGTACCCAAGACCTTCTAGAAGGCCTTAGTTGTGTACCTATACACTCACCCACAGGGTGGGTTTATGGGTGTGGGACTAAGGCCTTCGAATGGCCACCAGTCCATGGCTGTTTGGAGCCATACTGGTAGTAGCTTTGCTACGAAGTCTGACCGGAGGCTATATATTTATATATATATCTGGTACCACGGGAAGTCAGAGCCCCTGGAATCTTGATTCCAGCTGACTTTCGGGTACGGCCCCTTGGGGAGTATCGTGGTGGCTGTGGTTTATACCCAAATCGCGGGGAGAGCATAGCTCGATGTGGAGTTGCATTCAACCGGGTGCTGTGACCCTAGAACAGCAGAGGTGTGTAAGGTAGGCCTCGACTCCCCACCAAGGAGTGGGATTTGTTGCCCAAATGCACAAATCTTGAATTGGTACCGGAGTGTAGTTAACTACACAATGGGGCGGTGGTCGGCGCATATTCCGATCCAGTGTTCAGAGCACCGTGAGGTTATGTCAACGAGACGGGTACTCACGTTAAACACAAGAGACTTCTGTCCCCCTTAATATATACAAATTGTCAGTTGTGTTTAATATATAAAATGAGAGAGTGTGGTAGGTATGTAGGTGTGAGAGTGTGGTGGGTATGATGTGTGAGAGATATGCAATTAAATAAGTAAATATGTTGGAGGTATAGTAACCACTATACCACCACCACCGGTAAAATATTTAATTCCTTTCTACAAAAACAATGTCCCTTATGTTAGGCGGTTTGACATTTTTTTTATACTAACAATGGGAAAAAAAATAGCACATGGTATTCTTGTGTATTTTTAATGTTAAAAAAAAATTCACTTCAAAATAAACGATTTACTTCATACTGATTATATGATATATCCATTACTTAAAATTACAATATATTATTCAAAAAAATAAAAATAAAAAGACCTTCCTGGGCGATATCGGATTTGTGTGGGCGAAAACGAAATTTTTTTTGTTGACTTTCGTCATCACACTGCCTCCCCTCTTAAGGGCATGATGATGATTTCCCTTTTGCTATTCAGCAAGATTCGGTAGCGCTTTTTTTTATGTATAGGTTTGCATATATATTTTTTTTTTTGTGGAAGAGAAGTAAATAAGAAAAATGGATTAGTTGGATTCGGTAATATTGTCGGTAAGTTTATCTTCATTGGATGTTGTATCGACAAAAGGCTTTATTTCACTGAGGTGAGCCGTTCGTAAATCATTTTTTTGTTGTCCTCGTAGACGTACTATCACGGGGGAGATAAAGTCGATAACTTCATAGGGGTCGGAGAATTTCGGGGCTAGCTTAACTGCGAAATTATCCACGGCCTTTGATAACGGGTGTTCTCGGATCAACCCTAAATCGCCGATTTTTGGTTTCCATGAACGTCGGCGGAGATTTTATTTTATTTTTATTTTTATTTATTTTATTTATTTGTTGAGGATAAATACAATACAACAAGAGCATGTCTTATAACGGGTGATTTTTTTGAGGTTAGGATTTTCATGCATTAGTATTTGACAGATCACGTGGGATTTCAGACATGGTGTCAAAGAGAAAGATGCTCAGTATGCTTTGACATTTCATCATGAATAGACTTACTAACGAGCAACGCTTGCAAATCATTGAATTTTATTACCAAAATCAGTGTTCGGTTCGAAATGTGTTTCGCGCTTTACGTCCGATTTATGGTCTACATAATCGACCAAGTGAGCAAACAATTAATGCGATTGTGACCAAGTTTCGCACTCAGTTTACTTTATTGGACATTAAACCAACCACACGAATGCGTACAGTGCGTACAGAAGAGAATATTGCGTCTGTTTCTGAGAGTGTTACTGAAGACCGTGAAATGTCGATTCGTCGCCGTTCGCAGCAATTGGGTTTGTGTTATTCGACCACATGGAAGATTTTACGCAAAGATCTTGGTGTAAAACCGTATAAAATACAGCTCGTGCAAGAACTGAAGCCGAACGATCTGCCACAACGTCTAATTTTCAGTGAATGGGCCCTAGAAAAGTTGGCAGAAAATCCGCTTTTTTATCGACAAATTTTGTTCAGCGATGAGGCTCATTTCTGGTTGAATGGCTTCGTAAATAAGCAAAATTGCCGTATTTGGAGTGAAGAGCAACCAGAAGCCGTTCAAGAACTGCCCATGCATCCCGAAAAATGCACTGTTTGGTGTGGTTTGTACGCTGGTGGAATCATTGGACCGTATTTTTTCAAAGATGCTGTTGGACGCAACGTTACGGTGAATGGCGATCGCTATCGTTCGATGCTAACAAACTTTTTGTTGCCAAAAATGGAAGAACTGAACTTGGTTGACATGTGGTTTCAACAAGATGGCGCTACATGCCACACAGCTCGCGATTCTATGGCCATTTTGAGGGAAAACTTCGGAGAACAATTCATCTCAAGAAATGGACCGGTAAGTTGGCCACCAAGATCATGCGATTTGACGCCTTTAGACTATTCTTTGTGGGGCTACGTCAAGTCTAAAGTCTACAGAAATAAGCCAGCAACTATTCCAGCTTTGGAAGACAACATTTCCGAAGAAATTCGGGCTATTCCGGCCGAAATGCTCGAAAAAGTTGCCCAAAATTGGACTTTCCGAATGGACCACCTAAGACGCAGCCGCGGTCAACATTTAAATGAAATTATCTTCAAAAAGTAAATGTCATGGACCAATCTAACGTTTCAAATAAAGAACCGATGAGATTTTGCAAATTTTATGCGTTTTTTTTTTTTAAAAAGTTATCAAGCTCTTAAAAAATCACCCGTTATTACAGTATTGGGTAGATTAAGGCAAACATAGAATATTGTTAAACAAAATAAAATAAAATTAATACCTATACAATTTTAAATATTTAAAACAATAACTTGACAATTATTTAATTATAAGTAAAACAAGTATAATAGTTATTATAAAATATTTTAATTACGTTAAGTTGCTAAATATAGCTGCTTTGAAGTGCTTTGCATTGCTAATAATTTGAATGTTGGGGGGTAGTTGGTTCCAAAGGCGAATAGAATTCAGGAAAAAATGGCGTTCAGATATTTGCTTTTTATATCGTACAGTGTTAATTTTTTTACCTCGCATTGACCTCGAAAAAGTTATTCTGTTGTAAAGGTATTCAGGTTGACCTATATAAATTATTTTATGTAAATACAACAATGTTAGGCATTTTAGTTAGTTTTCGAATGATATATTATAGATTTGTTGCGAGTATTCTGAGATGCTGCTGTGTCTTTTGCGGCCATATATGTATCTGGCAATGTTATTATAAGTTACATTAAGCCTTTGTTTGCTTAATGAATCGCAACTGGAGAAAAGCTCACATCTATACATTAGTGTTGGTAATAAGTAGGTCTTGCCAAGTAACATCCGAATATGCAAGGGCGTATAATACTGTGACATCCATAGATTCCTCAGCATAGCAAAAGTTTTACCGCAGACAAATTTAATGTGATCCGACCAATCAAGATGTTTGTTGAATATAACGCCAAGGTTTTTCGAAGTTTCAGCTAGATCAATTTTTGTGTTGTTAATCAGTATAGGTGGTAGATTTGTCGGTAAGGTCTGTTGCATATGTGGCGTATTCACATACGTAAGCAGCACGAATAAAGTGCCAATAACAAAAGCATGTAAACAAACAGACCTACATATGCATACACGTATATCGACTAGCGACTGAATTGGGTAAAATAAAACATATCCAATTGGTATTTGGGATAGGTCAAGCGCGTATAGCAAATGACTCAGTTTGTTCGTTTGTTTGTTTGACTGAGCGGGTTAATTTACAGAGCGTTGAAATCGAATAGAGTTGGTTGACATGTAGAGCAACTAGATTTGATTTCATATGCAAACCGAATACAATACACTTGTTGGTGTACCGTATTGGTCTGCACTTTAACCAAGTACAAATTCCACTCGTTGTTTGGAGTTGTACTTTATGTATGAGTAATGACAAATTATAGAGCTAGGAACCACACCCAAATATCTATGATCGCCTGGTACGATAATATATATTAGTAGTAAGCAAAACTAATTTAAGAGAGAGAATATGAAATATAAACATGTAAAATACTTATGGAGTGACTTTCAGAAAGTCACTCACTTACACAATACAATTTCATACCCAGTTGTAAATATATAAGCAGATTAAAATTGAAAATAAAGATTAAGTTCTAACTTCGCTCTTGGAGCGTCAACACCAAAACTGATGTTTCTTTTATTTTATCCTGCGGTAACAACATCATAATAAGACTATCATTATATGTCGAATCCTGTAAAATCATTATATGGCGATCCTGTGGACTTCGAAACCTGCGAATCATGCTGCACATCAAGCGAACTAACACTGCAAATCCTGCTACAAGATCCAGCGAATAAGTACTACAAATCCTGCTACAAGATCCAGCGAATAAGTACTACAAATCCTGCTACAAGTCCTGCTACAACTTTCAATGGAGTAAAAAGTTTTTTTTTGGTTGGTTTGTATACAAAAAAAAAAAAAAAAATAATAATAAAAGCATAAAAAAAAAGACTGGAATAACCAACAGACACCGCATTGGCGAGGATGGTAGAATTTCGTTAATTAAAAAAAAAAAAAAACTGGAATAACCAACAGACACCGCATTGGCGAGGTTGGTAGAATTTCGTTAATTTGAATAAAAAAAGACTGGAATAACCAACAGACACCGCATTGGCGAGGTTGGTAGAATTTCGTTAATTTAAATAAAGTTAAAAAATTTGAATAAAGTTAAAGTTAAGAAGTGGTTTTAAAAAAAAAGAAAAATTTTTTTTTTCTGTCGCGCACGTGTGAACTAAGTACTTGCGTGGGTAAATCATTTTATGACAGACACCGCAGATAAACGTATGAGAGATTATAAAAGCTTGCTAAAAATTTTTCTAAAAAGTTTGATGGAAGAATCTTGGGAAGAAATAGTTGAAGGAATGCGCATAGCAGAGGACAATTGGAAAGGACAATTGCAAGACTACGGAGCGGAAGCGAAGAAACCAGAAATATTGCAACGCGGCCCTAAACCAATTAAATTGGTGAAAAAGATTGAAGTAATTGAACCGAGGTACCAAATTTATCCGGTACAAAAGATAAAGAAATCAAGAGGTGACTTTGTTAATAGAAAGAAGAAAGAATTGACAGTTATAAACTCAGAATTGTCATACACTACAGACGTAGAAGCAAGGACTAAACTGCTGGAGCGTTTAGTGAAAGTTAAACTAGAGATTAAAGAGTTTCGGAAATCAAAGAAATTAACAAGCAAAAAATGGGGAACACCCAAACAAAAATAAATGAAGTTATCACGGCAACGACACAAGCACCAACAGCAGTAAGCATCAGCATCGAAATAGTAATCTTTATCTGTGTGGTGTTAACAGTGTTCATAATAATGAAATATTTACGAAGGTATATTAGGAAACAACTACGTAGACAGGGTATAAGAGCTGGTTTACAGCAATAAAATCATTAAAATCAAATCAAACAAAATTACAAGTAAATTTTAAATGAGAAAATTTTTGTTTTAAAAGAAAAAGTAAATAAAATATATAATGTTATATATAGATAAGAAAAATAGAAAGAATGTTATTATTTAAGAATATATAAAAATAAAATTTGAAAACAAGATTTTTTTTTTGAAAGTCATTATTTCTGATAGATACAATATTGAAATCATTGGAGTCTATTATAGTAAACGCTAGAAAATCAATAGGCCGTCCATACTCTTTAGAAACTGTTTCAGCAAAAAAGTTAGAAATAAGGAATTTAGAAAAGGACTTAGAGGATATATTAGTAGAAATAAACAGTTCGGAAAAACAAAGGGTAAGAACATCAGAAAACTTTAAAAAATTGAGAAACGAAGCATTAGAATTATTGACACAGCATTCAAAGAATAGGATTACATTGGACAAACGACAGATTGTGACAATGGAGGCACTGGACATAAACGAAATATCCGCTATAATAAAGCTTATTAATGTTTTTACGGGGAAAAAATCCGAATTTAGTAATTTTGTTGCAAATGTGGAATTGGTGAGTGGGACCATACCAGTAGAAAAACAGAATGCATTTTTCAATTTCGTGTTTAAATCACGTTTGGACACAAAAGTTCAAAATATAGTTAAACATGAGACTGTTCCAACAACTATAACAGAGAATTTGCAAATAGGATACAAGAGTTAGTTTCGGAACTAAACGAAATCCAAATATCAGAGGTCGGAGAAACGGACAGAGCTTCGATAGTAAGAACTAATAACATGATGGCATTCAATACGTTTAAAAATGGTCTGCGAGATCAGCAAATCTTGTCAACTTTAAATGCCAGTAGGGTTACAAATTTCGTCGACGCATTGAACATTGCGGAAGAAGCAGAAATTGGTTCAACACAAAGACAAGTGTTGTATGCTGCCGATAACCATTCTGCAAATAGACAGCAACGGTCAAAGTGTACTAACTGTGGTTCAACACATGGCAACAGGTGCCCAGCCAGCGGAGTGAAGTGCAATAAATGCGGAAAGTTTAACCATTATGCAAAAGTATGTCGTTCAGGTAATCAGAACTATGTCGGGAATAACAGACGGAATGTTAACAACAATAGAAGTGTCAATAGAAATAATAATAATAACAGTAATTACCGTAATAATGGTAACGGAAATCATATCAGAGGTAATAATAATTACCGCAACAACACAGGAAACAACAATAGAAGTTTCAACGTACATAGAGCTGAGACTCAGGGAAACTTCCAGATGCCGGAGATTCTCCAAGGGGCATGAATTAGACACAAAAAGAATATTTAGAATATCATCAAATCTTAGGAACTACATCGAGTTGAACATAATTGACACAAATCATGCACTGACATTTTTAATAGACACAGGAGCAGATGTCTCTTTGTGCAAACAAAATTTTTTTTACCGTTATGATGTAGATTCGAATGATGACTGTTGTTTAACAGGGATATCAGGAGAACAAGTTAGATCTATTGGTTCCACTGAAATGAAAATAAATATAAATGACATGACAATAAAACATAAAGTGCAATTGGTGGAAAATGATTTTCCAATAAATACTGACGGAATCTTGGGTAGAGATTTCCTGTCAAGATTCAAATGTAGCATAGATTATGATAAATGTATACTAACATTTATCACAAATAATGAAAATATAATCATTCCTATACATGACGATATAGTTGACATAAATCACATAATAATACCGCCAAGAAGCGAAATTATAGTACCTTTTAATATACATAGATATAGAAGAAGACAAAGTTATCATGAAAAAAGAGATCATTGAAGGTGTGTATTTGGCAAACACAATAATACCAAAAGAGGGTAAAAAGCACGTGAAAATTCTTAATGTGACAAATGATCAAATAACTATCAGAAATCTTAGAGTGGAAACGATGCCGCTAGAGAACTATGAAATTATCGGGGTTGAAAGACAAGAAGATTGTAGTTCGTATCCAGAAAAGAGATTTATGAAATTATTGAAAAGTTTGGATTTGAATAATGCGGACAAAGAGTGTCAATATGAGCTGGAACAAATTATAAGAAAGTATCAACATGTATTCCATTTGGATGGCGAAAAGTTGACTACAAATAATTTCTACAAACAGTCAATTACTTTACTCGATAATAAACCGGTATATATAAAAAATTATCGTTTACCTCATGCTCAAACAAATGAAATAGATTCCCAAGTACAAACGTTATTAGATGATGGAATAATAGAACCATCAATAAGCCCTTATAATGCTCCTTTATTATAAGTTCCAAAAGGGGAACACATCGATTTAAGAAAATGGAGACTAGTAGTAGATTTCAGAAAATTAAATGACAGAGTCGTCAATGATAAATTCCCATTGACAAGATTGGACGATGTCTTAGACAAACTAGGCAGAGCAAAATATTTTTCAACGTTGGATATGACAAGCTCATTCCATCAAATAGAACTAGATGGAAAATCACGTCCTTATACTGCTTTTTCAACGACAAATGGTCATTACCAGTATACGAGACTACCATTTGGTTTGAAAATATCATCTAACAGTTTTCAACGAATGTTGACAATAGCTTTATCAGGCTTGGATTCTGAAGCATTTCTCTACGTTGATGATATAATTATTTTCGGATGCAGTTTGAAGCATCATAATGCAAACTTGGTAAAAGTTCTTGATAGATTGACCAAATACAATTTAAAATTAAATGCAAATAAATGCTGTTTTCTGAAACCTGAAGTTGTATATCTTGGTCACTTAATAACTTCAGAGGGTATAAAACCAGATCCTGGTAAATTTAACGCGATACATAAGTATCCAATACCTAAAAACGCCGATGATGTGAGAAGATTCGTTGCGTTTTGTAACTACTACAGAAGATTTATTAAAAATTTTGCGAATATAGCAAGTTGTTTAAACGAATTACTGAAAAAGGGAACAAAGTTTGAATGGACAGAGTAACGTCAATCTGCTTTTGATACATTAAAGCAGAAACTGATAAGTCCACCAGTCCTACAATATCCAAATTTCGACAAACCTTTTATTTTGACAACCGATGCATCTGACTTTGCACTCGGAGCGGTTTTGTCACAAGTTGAAGTCGGTGTAGATATGCCAATATCGTACGCAAGTCGATCTTTGAATAAGCATGAAAGAAATAAACCTGTAATAGAAAAAGAACTACTTGGCATACATTGGGGCATACAATTCTTCAGACCCTATTTGTATGGTAGAAAGTTTATAGTGGTAACTGACCACAGGCCACTAGTAGCTTTATTTTCACATAAGAACCCGAGCTCAAAATTGACAAGAATACGTTTAGAGTTATCAGATTATGATTTTGACATAGTTTATAAAAAGGGAATGAACAATACTAATGTAGACGCACTTTCCAGAATTAATCTGGACTCAGATATACTAAAGACAATGATACCTCCAGGGATCGACGAATCCGTAAGAAAAGCATTGGTGATTACAAGAAGAATGAAAAACAAGGAAATTAATGAAAAAGCTAGCAAGAATAGAGTTAAGGCTACAAGGAAAAGTGATACAGCTAAAGATGAGGAAAAGATAAATGTGACAGCCGACACGGAGTCTGATCAACTCGTGATATGGGACTGTACATCAATAAATGACATAAAGCGCGCGAAGAGGATAAAGTTTAAATTAGACACAAGGTGCACAACACAGATGAAAATTGAGGACGATAACAGTCTCAATGAAATGGCCATAAGATGTAGCGATAATCCATACTATTTAGAAAGTATATTGGAGAAACTACCATCGGTATTAGAGAAGTTGAATTACAAAAGTTACGCTCTCGAGCAGGGTGATGACATATTCAACATAGTGACACAAGAAAGATTCAAAGCAATCATAAACAGAAGCAAAGGAACTGACGTCAAAATATTACTATACAGAAATCCCCAATACATAGAAAATGAAGATAGAAGAAAACAGTAAATGGAAGCTTATCACAATACACCATGCGGAGGACATTTTGGAATTAGGAAAACGCTACTCCGTTTAAAACAAAGATACATATGGAAGAATATGTATAAAATGGTAAAACAATTTATAAGAACGTGTGATCTTTGCCAAAGGAACAAACAGGTCAGACACACGAAAGAACCATTCGAAAAGACTGACACACCATGCCAAAGTTTCGAGACCATAGTAATCGATACAGTGGGTCCACTGCGACCATCAGAAAATTTCAGATACATACTTACCATGCAATGTGAGTTGACGAAATATGTAATAGCTTGCCCGATGGAAACTAAGGAGGCAAAATCTGTTGCTAAGGCACTGATTGAGAATGTTATCCTGAAATACGGATTATTTAAAGCATTGAAATCGGACAAGGGGACTGAATTTACAAATCAACTAACGGAGGAGATATGTGAATTGTTGAAGGTGGAACAAAGATTTTCAACCCCTTATCATCATGAAACACTTGGAACTGTTGAGAGAAATCACAGAGTTTTAAATGAATATTTTCTATCCTTTGTTGATGATGATAATTGGAATTCATGGATACCATACTATACATTCGCATACAAATTGCCGAATTTACCCGGTGACAATATACTAAACAATAATAAAATATACAATCTTGAAAATTACGCAAACGAATTAAGAATTAGGTTAAAATATTCTTTGGACAATGCTAGAAGAATTATAGAAAAAAATCAAGACAAAAAGAACAGAAGATTCAAAGATCAATAAGAATAGCATAATGTTAGAAGTAGGGGACTTAGTATTAATAAAAGTAGGAAACAGAAAAAAGAGTGAACCACCCTACGATGGACCCTATGAAGTAGTGGCTATAAAAAATTTAAATGTAGACATAAAAATCAATGGTAAAATAAAAACTGTACATAAAAATTTATTAAAGAAATATTATATAAGAACATAAAATACTTTGTAAACTCATAAGAATATACAATAAGAAAACTTATAGAACAAAATATGTATATAAATGTAAACAACGCAACCACTAATATCATAAGAAATATGAATAAGTAAACATAAATATCTTAAAGTGTAACAAACAAAAATATATTAAAATATCATAAACGAAAATATCTTAACATATCATAAATAAAAATATGTTTAAAATACAAAAAAAAATATAATACAATGTATTACAAAAAAAAAAAAAATCAAATTACAGAATATTTACATTTAGTTAGAAAAATCCCATATTTTATGTAAACAAAAATTATTAGATTTTTCTTGAGGATAAGGGTTTTGCATATGCGGCGTATTCACATACGTAAGCAGCACGAATAAAGTGCCAATAACTAAAGCATGTAAACAAACAGACCTACATATGCATACACGTATATCGACTAGCGACTGAATTGGGTAAAATAAAACATATCCAATTGGTATTTGGGATAGGACAAGCGCGTATAGCAAATGACTCAGTTTGTTCGTTTGTTTGTTTGACTGAGCGGGTTAATTTACAGCGCGTTGAAATCGAATAGAGTTGGTTGACATGTAGAGCAACTAGATTTGATTTCATATGCAAACCGAATACAATACACTTGTTGGTGTACCGTATTGGTCTGCACTTTAACCAAGTACAAATTCCACTCGTTGTTTGGAGTTGTACTTTATGTATGAGTAATGACAAATTATAGAGCTAGGAACCACACCCAAATATCCATGATCGCCTGGTACGATAATATATATTAGTAGTAAGCAAAACTAATTTAAGAGAGAGAATATGAAATATAAACATGTAAAATACTTATGGAGTGACTTTCGGAAAGTCACTCACTTACACAATACAATTTCATACCCATTTGTAAATATATAAGCAGATTAAAATTGAAAATAAAGATTAAGTTCTAACTTCGCTCTTGGAGCGTCAACACCAAAACTGATGTTTCTTTTATTTTATCCTGCGGTAACAACATCATAAGAAGACTATCATTATATGTCGAATCCTGTAAAATCATTATAGGTCTCTGCTTTACCAATGATCATACCAATAGATTTTTTAGCATTTAAGCAAAGACCATTTGCTGATGCCCATTCATAAATATAGTTGAGATCATCGTTTATCTTCCCAATGCATTCTGTAACACTCGATGGTTTACAGCTAATGTAGAGCTGGACATCGTCCGCGTACATTTGTATTCCACAGAAATGAATTTGTGAAGGCAGGTCATTTGCATATATAGCATACAATAGTGGACCAAGTATCGATCCTTGTGGCACTCCTCTAGGCATTAAACAGCTGTTAGAGTTATTCGATCCATTATATACAGACTGACTTCTATCGCAAAGATAAGAGTAAATTAACTTTACAGCTGTAGTTGAAAAATGAAATAAGCCTCTCAGTTTCAGGTAGAGAATAGAATGATCTACAGTGTCAAACGCTTTTGAGTGATCGAGTAATATTAGAAATGATATCATATTATCATCTATCTGGGTCCGTAGCTTCTCCGAAACATCAATTAGAGCAGATATACAGATATACAGTAGTGTCTCCGTTGATCCTGTGCAGCTCGACTCAGTTGATTCCGCACGATTTCGAATAATTGCTTTAGTTCATTTTCCATATCCTTGTCAAGGTTCCTGGGAACAGCTCGTCAAAGAGGGCCTTCGGTAAACGTGGTTCTCGGCCCTGAGTCAAGTAGGCTGGGCTAAAACCAGTAGAATCGGATGGGCTTGTGTTTATGGCCAAGCTAATTTCGGGGAGATAATCATCCCATTTGTTGTGTTGGTTTTTAGCGGGCAATCATTGTTTTGATTATGCGATTAGCTCGCTCGGTGCGATTCTCCTGGGGACAATGGGGTGCTGTAAATTGTTGTCGGACCCCAATATCTTATAGATACATCTGCAGGATTCGGCTAGTGAACTGGCTACCGTTATCTGAAATGAGTACTTTGGGAGTTCCAAATCATGCTAGGATTCTTTCCCGGAATGATTTCACCACACTTTCTGCAGTGGCCTTACGAAGCGGTATCAGCTCCACCCATTTGGAGAACCTATCGAAGAGTACAAGTAGCATAGAATTCCCATGCTTTGTCCGAGGTAAGGGGCCCACGAAATCGGCACATACTGTCGCCCATGGTTCCTCTGGTATGGTTATGAGCATTTCGCCTGCCGGTGCGGTTTGGCAAGTTTTGTATTTTTGGCAAGACCGGCAACCTTTTACATAGTTTGATATATCACGCAGCATCCCTGGCCAATAATACCGATTACATATTCTGTTGATAGTTTCCCTGGTGTCCAGCTGCAGGTTGGCTGTGATTTTCGTGTAAAACCCGTTGGCGTAACGGGTTAGCAACGCATAATTTCCAGGGTGTGCTATCCTCGTTGTTAGATTGCCTAGGGATATGTCGAAGCAGTTGTGAGCCTACAATCATAGAATCGGCGAATTTCTGTGGGTTTTGTTTAACTTCTGCCAGTCGTCTTTGATTCCATTTGCATCCTTGGACCGTAGGGGCATCTTCTATAGCTCGGTGGAGGTGCTCTATGGGGCTGCGGGACAACGCGTCCGCTACTACGTTTTGTTTCCCTTTCCTATATTGCACCGAGAAGCTATACTGTTGTAATTCCAACGCCCATCTGGCCAGGCGGCCGGTCGGATTATCTATGGTGCTCAACCATTTTAAAGAAAGGTGATCAGTGATGACTTGAAAGTGATAACCTTCGAGATAGGGTCGCATTTTTCAGATACCCCAAATAAAGGCAAGGCATTCCTTTTCTGTTGCTGAATAATTCTTTTCGGCTCCATTCAGAGCTCGACTGGTGTAAGCTATTACTCGTTCTGTTTCATTAAAATTTTGTGTCAATACTGCTCCTAGGCCATGGTCGCACGCATCTGTTTGTAGGACAAATGGTTGGCTGAAATCCGGACACGCTAGTACTGGTGCTTGGGTCAATTTCATTTTTAATATCTCAAAGGACGTTTGTTGTTCCTCCGTCCACTTCCAGTGTTTTCCCTTCTTCAATAAGGTAGTGAGTGGTTGTGCTATGATTGAAAATTCTGGCACGAATCTCCTGTACCAGGACGCTACCCCGCGAAATCGTCTTACCTCTCGAACACAGGTTGGTGGTGTCATGTCCTGTATGGCAGCGATCTTATCTGGGTCAGTGTGTATTCCTTCTTCACTGACAACGTGGCCGAGATATTTCGTCTCCCTTTTGAATAACTCGGATTTCTCTGCATTTATTTTTAGGTTGGCCATTCTAAGTCTCCGGAATACCTCTGAGATGTTCCTCCAGCGTTTTGCCTGTAACAATGATATCGTTGAGGTAAGCAAAAGCGAAAGGTTCTAATTCTGGTCCGATGACACTGTCTAATGCTCTCTGGAAAGTAGCTGGGGCAGAGTGCAACCCGAATGGCATCACGCGCCATTGGTTCAATCCTCTTCCAGCAACGGTGAATGCGGTATATCGTCTGCTGTTTTCTTCTAATGGGATCTGCCAATACCCGTCATTCAGATCGAGACTACTGATATATTTGGCCTCTCTGAGTCTGTCCAGAATGGTTGAAATGCGCGGCAAGGGATATGCATCTAGCTCAGACTTGGAGTTAAGGTGACAGAAATCCATACATAGCCGCCATGTACCGTTTTTCTTCTTTGCAAGTGCTATTCGGGATCTATAAGGACTTCTGGAAGGCTCAATATAACCATTTGCTAGTAAATCGTTGATTTTGGTATCGATGATGGCTTGCATGGCTGGATTTCGTGGTGCGTATCGTAGTTTGAAGGGTCGATCATCGGTCATCACGATACGGTGTTTCGCTATCGTGGATAGACCTTGTAATTCTTGGAATTTATCCAGCTCGTTTTTAATAAAAGTATTTATTCTTTCTTGTTCTTTAGAAAGTTTTTCACTTACCGTTATAGCGAGGCATTGTTCACCTTCCCTAGGGCATGGTGGTGGGGTAGCCTGCAGTTCCATTCGTGTGAGGGGAAGTGTTGAGGCCGTTGTGAGTGAGTGGGCATGGTGACGTCTGCTTCCTTGGACGCTAACTTGGGTATCGGAGCTATCTGCCGGAGAAAACTGATGCCATAGTCCTGCACAGATTAACTTAGCTCCACATTTCCTTAGAAAATCGAGTCCCAGGAGTATTTCTTCGGAGGCTTCCGGTATGATGAGAAATTCCAAGGTGAGGTGTTGGTCACCAAATTTTATTCTGGCTTCTGTCGCCCAGCTGATCTGTTTTTGTGTACCGTCGGCCAGAGTCACATATGCGTCATGGGGGTGAGGATGGCAATGGTGTTTGATGCTGTTAGCTAGAGTTGCGCTTATAAAACAGCTTGTGGCGCCTGTATCGATGGTAGCGGGGACTATTCGTTCCCCGAGCTGTATCATCGCCACAAGCCGAGTTGGTTCACATATAAAGGTCGTTTTTAGTTCAGGGGTTCCTCTTCCTGTGGGTTCGTACCCCCCCCCCCTGTTCGGTACTGGCACTCGATCGTTTCCCGAGCGTCTGCAACATTGAATGGTTCGCACACCGCGGCGTCCGCAGTCCCAACAGAATATCACCGGCTCGTTACGGCAACTCGTTCTGAAGTGGCCATCTTGGCCACAGCGGCGACACATGGTATCGGGGTTGAAATTCTTTTTCATTGTTACCTTATTATCTGGTTTTGCTGTGGAGGATGTGATGCTGTTGGTATACTTTCGAGGTCTTCTGCCATTTCCACTAAGTCATCTAGGTTGGCAAAATCCTTCCTTCGGATATACCACAAGTACTCAGGCAGGGCATTTCGAAAAATCCTCTCTAGTTTCTGAACTTCTGTATAGGTGGTTCGTCGTAATAGGTTTTGCAATGCTAGCATATATGTCTTGAAACATTCTTTGGGCCGTTGTTGGCGTTTTCGAATTTCGTCTTCCAGTCGTTCAAAATATCTTGGTGATAGAAAGAATTTTAGACAGTCTTGCTGAAACTCGTAGCATTTCTAGTCGACAGATAATTTAATAATTTAATAAGAATTTGGTTGCTATGTATGATTTTTTTTTTTCTGAATTCACTTTACAAAATTTTTTGTTAATATCAATAATGATTATTCAGCAAGAACTGTAACGACGAGTTTCCTCTGGTTGCTGGGGTATAACTCGTGGGGTAGGGTTCGTCACAGAAATTTATACTTACGGTGACAGAGAGCAAAGGAAAACACCTGTATTTATTGTGGTATTACAATTTTTATTTAAGAGAAGAGAAATAGAGGATGCTAATTCTAATTTGTTTAATTATATAAAAAAATAACTTACTGGTAGACCTGGAACAGCACTACCGTGATACGCCGAACCAATGTCTAATAGGGAGACCTGGAACAGCACTCCCTTTAGTTATCTAGTGAAAAAAAAATAAAGTTACTGGTAGACCCGGAGCAGCACTACCGTTTAATCATATAAAAATAACTTACTGGTAGACCTGGAACAGCACTACCGTTTAATCATATAAAAATAACTTACTGGTAGACCTGGAACAGCACTACCGTGACCCGATGGAAGACCTGGAACAGCACTTCCGAAAAAACAAAACACATGCAGAGAATAATTTATATTGTTATTTTGTATTTACTTAAGTGTTGCGGCTTAATAGGGAGACTTGAAAACACTCCGTTATAATCACGCTATGGAAGACCAAGTACAGCACTTCCAAAACACTTTCATAAATAATTTATTATTGTTATTTGTTATTTATTCAAGTGTTGGGTTTTACTAGGGAGACCTTGAACAGCACTCCGTTATAATCACGCTATGGAAGACCAAGTACAGCACTTCCAAAACACTTTCATAAATAATTTATTATTATTATTTATTGTTTATTCAAGTGTTGCGATTTTATAGGTAGACCTTGAACAGCACTCCGTTATAATCACGCAATGGAAGACCAAGTACAGCACTTCCAAAACACTTTCATAAATAATTTATTATTATTATTTATTGTTTATTCAAGTGTTGCGATTTTATAGGGAGACCTAGAACAGCACTCCGTTATAATCACGTTATGGAAGACCAAGTACAGCACTTCCAAAACACTTTCATAAATAATTTATTATTATTACTTATTGTTTATTCAAGTGTTGCGATTTTATAGGGAGACCTTGAACAGCACTCCGTTATAATCACGCAATGGAAGACCAAGTACAGCACTTCCAAAACACTTTCATAAATAATTTATTATTATTATTTATTGTTTATTCAAGTGTTGCGATTTTATAGGGAGAACTTGAACAGCACTCCGTTATAATCACGCAATGGAAGACCAAGTACAGCACTTCCAAAACACTTTCATAAATAATTTATTATTATTATTATTTTTATTTATTCACTTAATATGGAGACCTTCCACCACCATGAGTAACAATCTAGTCGCGATGCGGTGGCTTAAGTGCACTGCGGCTCCTTACTTGATGCTAGTAATGGAAGAGGTTTTACTGTATCAGTACCACTTCCTAAACCTGTGTCAAGTTCGGAACCTTGAAGGTGCTCGACTAAAGGTTACTCACCCCTAATCCGGAGTGTAACGCGACCCGTGCTTATCGGATGGTTTGCAGTCAGGGGTAACCGACTGTATTTTAACGGAGCCTCACTGATACCTGGGCACCTCAGTGAGTAGGCAGAGGCAGTGGGCCGCCCTTGCTGCGTTACTGGGGGCTATGACGCGGTCGACATAATTTTTCCCCTGCACTCGTGGGAACCAAAATGAATTCTTGTAAAACAAAAAAAAACAAAAATCGAGGCTCTGCCTCACAGTCCGCTGCTAGTTCATCTAGCAGTTGTCCGAAGGCTAAGACCCAGGGGTCTGGCCATTTAGAAAACGCTGCGACCTCTGGTCAAAGCTCTAGCGGGTTGGGGTCCGTTGTCAGTCCGACTACAATCTCCATCACTGGCAGCAAACCCATGAAGGCTATGGACAAATCCGGTCATCTTGCGAATGCAGCTAAGGAGGGGTCCAAGTCTGGTAAGACTGGGGTCAATCACGTCCGTCCGTCAAAGGCGAAATATAATCAGAGGAGACTATGCCTTAAGATTATCGATAGGCTAGGCAAACTCGACCAAGCGAAGCTGTCTGATAGACAGAGAGAGTCGCTCACATGGGCTAAGAAGGTCACTGAAAAACAGGACCTCTCAGCTAAGACTAGTGTACCTGATAAACAGGTTGCTAGTACCTCGAAGGCGGGTAAAAGGCTGCGCTCGCCAGATGAGAAACCATTACCTAAACGTACTAAAGTGGCCGGCAACGCTGTGCCGAAGTCGTTTAGTCAGGTTGTCAAAGACAACCTTGTAATGGCTATCATTAACAGGGGAGATGAAGATGGCACTATCCCCAAGGACAAGTGGAGTTATGTGGAGGCTAAATTAGCCGAAGTATTCTTCACTGTCCTTGAGGATATGCCAGGTCCACCTCCAACGTGCCCCGAGGCAGGCTGGCACCAAGGCCGTGCTAAGCTGGTGGCTTTTGCTGACCAACGCTCATTATCCCTTTACAGGGCTGCCGTCAGCAAACTAGGAGAGCTCTGGCCGGGAGCAAAACTGGATGTTGTGCACAAGCATGACATCCCGTCCCGACCCAGAGCGCATGCTTGGCTTCCGACAACTCCTGGGGATGCGGAATCCATGCTAAAGATGCTGAAAGTCTGCAATCCTGATCTTCCAATGCACAATTGGAAGATTGGTAGATTTGGTGATACAGAGGGGGCACGTCGGCAGGTAACACTGTTACTTAATGCCGAATCCCTCCCGCGTTTAACCGAGACAAACAACATCATTTCCTACGGATTTGGACAGATTATGATCAAGGTCTATAAAAGCGATCAGGGACCAATCCCAGAGATCGTCAAACCTGTAGAGAAGTCTGCTGGGGAGGGGACCTCTGGTGAAGCTCAAGCTGAGGTGGGTTCCCACACAGCTATGGAGGAAGATGGGTACTTAACATCTGATTCTGAGCTGTTAGGGGATGCTACTGGCTTATTCTACGAAGACCTCCTTGAAAGCACGGAGGACGAAGCCGAAATCACGGTGGTGAAGATGGATGTGCAGGCAGTTGCAAATGAAGCGGCTCCTACAGATAAATCTTCACCACTGTAAAGCAGCAACGGCTGCATTGCTGGTTCGCCTGACGACAGGCGGAGTAGACACAGTCTTCATCCAAGAGCCCTGGGTTTGTGGTGGCAGGGCTTGCGGATTGAAGACTCCTAATTATAAGCTGCTCGTCGCTAAGGATGAAGGTACACCAAGGACCTGCATTTTGGCGAGGAACAGTTTAAATATTTTCTTGTTATCTAATTTCAGTGACAGAGATGTAACAGCGGCTAGCCTGGAGTTAGATGGTAAAACAATCTGGCTCGCCTCCGCCTATTTTTGCGATCCTGGGCCTATTCCCCCGGACAGCGTGGCAAATCTGATCCGGAAGGCCGAAGGGACTGCACACCAACTGGTGCTGTGCTGTGACGTCAATCCGCATCATCCGATCTGGGGAAGTACGGACATAAACGAAAGAGGTGAGTTGCTTTTTGAGTTTTTACTTAGTACTAGCCTGTATATATGTAACAAGGGAAATGAACCGACCTTTGTGACTAGTATTAGAAGGGAGGTTCTTGACGCTACCTTTGTATCAGATACACTATTTGATAAAATTGATGGTTGGAGGGTGTTGGATGACCACTCCTTTTCTGACCATCGCTATATCGAATTCTTACTTAGAGAAAAGAACCCAATGGAGAGTGTCCCCAGGAATCTGAAGAGGACAGATTGGGTTAAGTATAGGAAAACCTTTGCTGGGTTATTGGAAACAATACCCTTAACCGAGCCGCGCAATTCTGCGGACATTGATTGTCTTCTAGATCATATTACGACGGTTTTTAACAAGTCTTTAGATTCTTCTTGCCCAGTGGCAAGGCCTAAGGGCAAGAAGAAACCACCATGGTGGTCTAGCGAGCTGCAGCAGGGTAGAGACTCCTGCAAAAAACTCTCTAACAAGGCAAAGTCTTCAAGAGCGGACGAGGATTGGTCGGCGTACAAGCTGCAGCTTAGGGCCTATAAGAAGAAGATTAGAACGGCAAAATGCGATTCTTGGAAAAAATTCTGTGATAACATAGAGGAAGTTTCCGAGGCATCCAGGCTGCGAAAGGTTCTGGCTTCTACCCCTCACACATTAGGCTATTTGAAGGATCCAGTGGGGCTGTGGACCACCTCCAGTGGATAATCACTTAGCTTGCTACTGGACACCCATTTTCCGGGCAATTCTCATACGTCACTACAGGCGTTGGAATACTCTGACGCTAGCACGGCGGACATTGCTTCGGAGATAGTTAATGTACCAACATTGACCTGGGCGATTAAAAGCTTCAAACCTTACAAATCTCCGGGACCTGACGGTATCATTCCAGCTGAATTGCAGCATGTGTCGGACTACATTTCCCCCTGGCTATGCAGTCTTTTCACTTGCTGCATAAACACAGCGTATATTCCTTTGAAATGGAGGGAGACAAGAGTGGTGTTCATTCCAAAAGCTGGAAAGAGCTCACACACTGTCCCAAAGGACTTCAGACCAATAAACCTATCATCGTTCCTATTGAAGACAATGGAGCGTATGATAGACTCTTATTTACGTAGAATTATTGACCCTAAACTGCTATCAACGAGGCAACATGCCTACAGCAAGGGAAGGTCAACTGAAACAGCTCTACACGAGCTTGTAGGTACCATCGAGAAATCGCTCTCGGCAGGAGAATACACTATGACAGCCTTTTTGGATATAGATGGGGCTTTTAACAACATCACACCGGACTCGATAATAGCGGCACTATCTAGTCTAGGAGTGAATTCTGTGATCATCTCATTGATTGGAAATCTGCTTGTCAATAGGCGGATAACGTCTAAACTGGGAACGTCGGAAATATCCTGATTTGTGAACAGGGGAACGCCACAAGGTGGCGTTCTATCACCACTTCTCTGGAACTTGGCGCTAAACCCAGTGCTAGTATCGTTGGAGGGGCAAGGCTGCAGCGTAGTCGCATATGCTGACGACGTGGCCATGGCCGTAAATGGGAAGTTTCTATCTACAATTAGAGATATCCTGCAACGGGCTCTCACAGAGCTATCTATCTGGGCAAGGGGTTGCGGTCTGGGGGTTAATCCGACCAAAACGGAACTTGTTCTTTTCACTAGGAAGTATAAGATCCCTACCTTCGATCCCATTTCTCTCAACGGCACTGAAGTCGTCTTCCCTGATGGAGCCAAGTATCTTGGCGTATTCCTGGACAGGAAGCTGAACTTCAGACGGAATTTGGAGGAGCGGGTGAAGAAGGCGACTATAGCTTTATACTCCTGTAAGAAGGCCATTGGTAAGCGATGGGGCTTTAGTCCGAAAATTGCTCACTGGATCTATACAGCGGTGGTCCGTCCAATACTCCTGTACGGAGTCATCGTCTGGTGGCCTGCTTTGGAGAAGGCCACCAATAACAACCTTCTCGCAAGGGTACATAGAATGGCTTCCATGTGCATCACTGGAGCCCTTCGTACTACACCTTCGGATGCCTTGAACATCCTATTACACCTAATACCACTGGACATATTAGGGAAGCAGTCGGCGGCCTCATCGGCCATTCGATTAAGAAGCACACTACAATGGCGGGGCTACAATTGTGGCCACGGGATGATCCTGAATGACAGGAACTTGCCATTGAACGTGGATTACACTACTCCAAGGAGCGTATTTGAACGTCACTACTGTACACTAATACCGACCAGGGAATCTTGGTCTGGGAGGACACCAGGCAGTAGGCGTTCCGTAAATTTCTATACTGACGGATCGAAATTGTGCGGTCAGGTTGGTTTTGGAGTCCATTCAGGGGAGCTTGGACTAAATCTGGCTCGAAGGTTACCAGACCACTGCAGTGTATATCAGGTAGAGGTACTGGCAATAAAGGAGGTTGCTGACTGGTTGGGTCGGAATATTCTGTCTACGACCGCAGTCAACATCTATTCTGATAGTCAAGCCGCGGTAAAATCCATGCGATCAATGTTCCTGAAAACGAGAACCGCCCTTAGCTGCCGCACGTCCTTAAATGAGATGGCCAAGCAGTTCGACATCAGGCTCATATGGGTCCCAGGGCACAGGAACATACCGGGAAACTGCAAAGCGGATGAGCTGGCAAGACAGGGTACTACCTTACAGGTTCCAGCGGATTTGGAATGTGTTGGTACACCCCTGGAATCGTGCAAGCTTGAACTTCGGCTTCGCACCGCTGGCATAACGAATAACAGATGGGTTAATGGATTAACGTGTAGGATCACAAGACAAATCTGGCCTGCTCTGAATCGAAAGCGTACAAATGCGCTATTATCACTCTCCCGTGGGGAGATCTCAACGGTAGTTGCTGTTGTTACTGGGCACTGCCTTATAGGGAGACACGCTGAGCGCCTTAAGGTCTCGTCAAATGATTTCTGTCGTAGCTGCTTGGATGTGGAGGAGGTAGAGAGCGTAGAACACTTCCTCTGCCACTGCCCGGCGCTATCCAGAACTAGATTACGGACATTGGGATCGCCGTTTCTTCACGATCTCTCTGACCTCTCAAACGTGGAAATTTCACATCTTAGGGGCTTCATTAGAAGCTCGAGCTGGTTCTTCGGTGGGGACTGAGGGGAACACCCATTCGTCCCTTGGTATCACAACGGACCCCAGAGTCTAAGTGTGCTGGTCCTTGGATCAGCAGCCACTTCCAACCTAACCTAACCTAATGGAGACCTTGAACAGCACTCCACTATTATCCACCAGAACTTACCTTGCTACTTGCTACGATCGTCTCGACGGCTACTCGCTAACTAACTTCTTTTGTCTACTGTCCCCCTTAATATATACAAATTGTCAGTTGTGTTTAATATATAAAATGAGAGAGTGTGGTAGGTATGTAGTTGTGAGGGTGTGGTGGGTATGATGTGTGAGAGATATGCAATTAAATAAGTAAATATGTTGGAGGTATAGTAACCAACGGTAAAATATTTAATTCCTTTCTACAAAAACAATGTCCCTTATGTTAGGCGGTTTGACATTTTTTTTATACTAACAATGGGAAAAAAATGGCACATGGTATTCTTGTGTATTTTTAATGTTAAAAAAAAATTCACTTCAAAATAAACGATTTACTTCATACTGATTATATGATATATCCATTACTTAAAATTACAATATATTATTCAAAAAAATAAAAAAAAGACCTTCCTGGGCGATATCGGATTTGTGTGGGCGAAAACGAAATTTTTTTTGTTGACTTTCGTCATCACAACTTTCCATATTCCATTTTTCATTTTCCATTATCCATTTTTCAATTTTAATTTTCCATTTTTCATTTTTCATTTTCCATTTTTCAATTTTCATTTTTAGTTTTTCATTTTCCATTTTTAATTTTTCAATTTTCATTTTCCATTTTTCAATTTTCATTTTCCATTCTGCATTTTCCATTTTTCATTTTCCTTTTCCATTTTTAATTTTTAAATTTTCATTTTCCATTATTCATTTTCCATTTTCCGTTTTTCAATTTCCATTTTCCATTTTTCATTTTCCATTTTGCGTTTTCCATTTTTCATTTATCAATTTTCATTTTCCATTTTTCATTTTCCATTTTGCGTTTTCCATTTTTCATTTCTCAATTTTCACTTTCCATTTTTCAATTTCATTTTCCATTTTCCATAATGCATTTTCCATTTTTCAATTTTCTTTTTCATTTTCCATTTTTCATTTTCTATTTTCTATTCTCCAGTTTTCATTTTCTATTTTCCATTTTACATTTTTCGTTTTCCATTTTCCGTTTTTTATTTTCCATTTAAAATTCTCCATTTTTCATTTTCTATTCTCCATTTTTCATTTTCCATTTACCATTTTTCATTTTTCAATTTTCTTTTTTCATTTTCCATATTTCATATTCCATTTTTTATTCTCCATTTTTCATTTTATACTTTACATTTTCCATTTTCCGTTTTTCATTTTCCATTCCCCATTTTCCATTTTCATTTCCCATTTTTCATTCTCATTTTTCTTTCATATTGGCGATTTTTATACCCTCCACCCCAGCTTGCAGAGGGTATATATAAGTTTGTCATTCCGTTTGTAATAATTAGATCCTTATAACAAGCGGAGTTGATTTAGCGATGTCCGCGAATTGAATGAAGAAGTAAAAAAAAGTCTTGAAAAAATATGATTTGTCTATGTTGTTCTTGTCACGATCACACCCTCAATAGGGTACTCGTTTTTAGTGAAAATGATTCACTAACACTTTGAGAAGGTTTCTGTTTGAAAAGTCATGAAATAGACCGATTTTCATGAGTTTTCAAAGGTACCGAGAAATCACTGAAAAAGTAAAAAAAAAATTTTAATATATATATTTCTATATTGTTCTTGTTGTTATTCTAACTGTTGTATTTATGTCATGGCTATACCTGTGGTTTTTGTGGTCGTTGTGGTGATAATATAATAAAAACTAACTCAAAAAACCAAAGTAGAATAATTTAAAAGTTTCCATTATTTTGGCATCACTAAAAAAATTTGTTAGATCATTTTTGTCACCGCCTCGAGTCTGCTTGCAAAGCTTCAGATCGATTGGTTCACGGGAAAAGGGTTAAAAATCGATCCAAAATTTTGCCGACAAACAGACAAGCAGACAAATAATGCTAAACTACCTACATAGTTATTAATAAAAAAAATAATGTAAATTTACCAAAAAAATTTATTATGTATTAATTTATTTAAAGAAAAACACATCATTAACTTTTGATGTATGTATATTAAATAAAAAAATATATATATAATCAATATTCTGTGATTTTTATAACATCGCATAATGTACAAATACACAATACTGTTACAAATATCAAAATACTCTAAATAATATACGTATATCCTATATTTGTATATCCCTAATAACCGCATATTACAAATAAGTCGGTATATTATATTTTTAACTATTATCAATGTTTTCATAGCATTCAAATTAATACAAGTATATAAAAGATAAATGAGCTCATAACATTGTAATATATATAAAAGGTCAATTAGCTCAAAATTGTTTTCTCCTTATGCATTTCATTTATATAAAATTCTGCAATATTTTGTTTAGGGAAAAAACATTTTTTATACCCTCCACTCCAGTGTGCAGAGGGTATATATAAGTTTGTCATTCCGTTTGTAATAATTAGAAAAAAAATGTGGACCCCATAAAATATATACATTTGTGATCCTTATAACAAGCGAAGTTGATATAGCGATGTCCGTCTGTCCGTCTGTGGAAATCACGATGACGGCTTCAATCGGGTAGCTAGGGTGCTCGTTGGTATAAAAAATGATTCACTAGCATCCTGGGAAGTTTGCTATTTAAAATCGTCCAAATTGGTTAATCTGGTCCCGAGAATTGGGCGAAGAAGTAAAAAAAGACCTGAGAAAATATGATTTGAATATGTGTTCTTGTGATAACGCCCTCAATAGGACAGCTAGGGCGCTCGTTTTTAGTGAGAATGATTCACTAACATCATTAGAAGGTTTCTGGTTTTAAATCGTGACAATAGGTTTCATAGGTGCCGAGAAATCACTGAAAAGGCAAAAAAAAATATGACGTTTTCCTATATTGTTTTCCTAAATTTTGTATTTTGTCATAGCTGTGCATGTTTTTTTTGTGGTCGTTGTGTTAATAATATAAAAATTCATCAATATCAATATTTTTGGTGTAATATTTAAGTTAATTAATTAATAAAAGAAACTATATAAAATCATTATTCTGCGATTTTTATAAGATCACAAATTATTACAAATTGATACATACTACTGTTACAAATATCAAAATACTATAAATAACATTCATATATTCTGTATATGTATATCGAAAATAAGCGCATATTAAAAATAATATAAATATAAATTATTTTATTTATATAAAATACTGCAATTTTTATGGTTGCAAAAAATAGTATGATTTTAAGGGTTCTACTTTTAGTACATACTTGCATTCAATAGTAGTGAAAAAAAAATGTTTTTGTCAGATGATAATAATATAATACAGATGTCAATAATATTTTATTATAATACATTTTTAAAATTTATTATTTAATGTTTGGCGTAGGCAAATGCCATTCCCGGACTACCGAGAATTTAATGCACGAGTTATTCGCATTAGGAATAACCGCGGAGCTCAGCTCAATCCAAGTGCAATAATCGAGCCTCGCCCTGGGAAACATGTGTTCATGCTTCCCTTTGCACAAACGCCATTCCCAACTACCAAAAATTGTAGACACGACCTATCCACATTAGTAATAGTCGGGGAGCTCAACTCAATCAAAGTGCAATGATTGGGCTTCGCACTGGGAAACATGTATTCATTAATTTTTTAGCACAAACCGAACTTCTTATGGCACATTAAAAATAAACTAATTGAGAAGTACAATTCATCATTACGCTGTATTATAATACTATTTTCTTATTTTACTACTCGCTAGTAAACAAAGTGATCGTATCATTGTGAACGAAATAGAATTGAAATTGTGTGCAGATTTGTTTTACTTAAAAAACTGTTCCTACAGATAATGAATAAAATCCCAGTAAACCTTTTATGCAATAAATGATCATGTGGAGTCTTTTTTGACTCCTCTGTGCTATTAAAACAGTCATAAATGCGCTCTTTTGCTGATCACAAAATATTCTTTTGTTGGGAGGAAATATTACCTTACCCCCACCTCTTCTTGAGAACCGTTTTTATCCAATTTTTTTCGACTTATTTTTGAGTCGTATTTAATGTAATTTTTCTATAAATCACTTTTTAAGCGTAAGCAAAAATCATTTCTTAGTTTATCTAATACAGCATGTGATTAATCAGTTTTTAATCATCAAAAGTGCTCGAAGAAGACACAGTAAGATGATTTTTGTTAAAATAATCTTCGAAATGATTACTGGGATATCGTTTATTTTTGTTTACACACACATATACATAATGGCACCAGTAAGCCGAACTCTCTCATGAAACACATAGACGACAGCGGCTACACGACTACAGCCTGTCAAAAATAAAATACACACGTTTATATGAAAACTATTATTTTGACACCAACACAGCTACACAACTACGTGACCACTTTTGCTGCTGTAGTCAACTTAGGCTAATTTCCATTTTTGTTGGCTACAAAATAAAAATAGTGTTGACAATATAACAAAATATGTAAAAGATATTAGTGCTATGAAATATTTCGTTTTGTTTAAAAAATTAATCGCAAAATGAAATGCTATAATAATTCTATTAATAAGTAAATTTATTTATTTATTTTTACGTTATAATATTGCATTATAAATAAGTAATATATTTAAGACAATTTTATATAGAATCACACATGTTTTTCTATTTTAATAAAGTAAAAAAAATATATATTATTGGCGCTACTGAAATAAAAATGCTTTTGTATAAAAACAGCTGTTTATATTGTTTTTATATGTTGCTGTCGTTTTCAAAAAAATTAAGTAGTTGACTTCACGACTACAATTGCAGCCAGCAGCATTTGTAGTCATGTGTTCGTGTAGCCTCTGTCGTCTATGTGTTTCATTCGTAAGTAACAATTTCATTTAGTCCTATGAAAGCTTTAACAAAGCACATATACGTCGCATTGTTTTGTGAAATCTTACATTGTTTTTTAATAGGTACCAGTGATGCCAGGAGATTTTTACAGAAATCTCTACGCTAATGAAAAAAAAAATCCCTTTTTTCCCTACACCCACTTCTTTTCTCTCTACATTTTTCCCTAAACTACTTTTTTAAATTTTTCAAAAAAAAATTTACTTTTAATTTAATTTTCAATTTCAATAATGCAAAAATAACATAAAAACGAAGAAAAATATCATAAAAAATAAGATAAGAATATCATTAGAATTACATAAAAACAACATAAAAAACCTAGATGTGCATGTAAAATTTACACAATTAATTAAAATGGCTTGCAAATGGGATCTTATAACGTAAACAGAATTTTAGTTGTTGGTTTTAAAAGATATTTTTTTAAGACATTGGTTATTAGCATGTATACTTAGATCTGACTTATCGCAATTTAATATTTTTTCACAAGCCTTGCATCTGTATTTAAAGTCGTCACCTTTGACCTGTTCCATCCCATTAGCTTCTCGTCTCTCAACTAACTTGAGTAAAACCTTTGTTTTCTGTATTTCTTTGATGTGTTTTCAGCATCATCGAAAAACGAATCGGACATTTTTCTAAAAATCAATTATGTTTACATTTATAATATTTTAATGTTCGTTTTATTTACAAACTTACTTAATAAAATCGAAGAGATCTACAAAGATGGCGTACCTATGTATGTATTAAAAAAATGCACAAAACAAGTATTAAATTTTTTATTATATAATATACAATTCGTTTAACTGTTTTAATTCAATCAGTATATTTAGTTAATATACTAGCAATAACTTAAAATAGTAACATCATTGTGATGTGTCTTCAAAAATCAAAAGAGTCTAAGTGAACGTGTGTTGCTGTCGGTCTATCTATTGTAACTGATCATTCAAAGTTATTATGTATGTACATAATGTATGTACATGATGTATGGCCATACAAAAGAGAGTAGAAAAACTGCATTCCATTTGCACAGTGGTGCGAGTACTTAACACCCCTTAACGCCCGGATGCAGAAAAGAATTGTGGAACTTTTCTATAACGTTTCGAACGACGTGGTGTGTGTTGAGTGGGCGAAGATCTTGTATTCGTAGGAGGCTGGTGGCTAGGCGGCGGAGATTGTGGGGAGCTTGATGAAGTGTTTGTTGCTGTGTTTGGTGGTGGTGTTTGCGCTGGTAATGACGTGGACAAAGATTCAACATCGCTTTCAACTTCCTCTTCGGATTTATCAGCTACATCAATATTTGACTCAGCAATCGCATCGTTACAACTTCTTGGAAAAATTAGCTCACAATCTATGGTAGAAGTTCTACTGCGAATTTGGTCTAAATGACGTTTTAATATACGATTATCTTGAATACGCACAGTGTAGGACAATGGTCCAGTTTGTGATTGTATATGAGCCGGTATCCACTTTGGGCCTGAGGCATAATTCCGAATCCATACAAGGTCTCCTTCTTTAAATGATTCTTTTACGGGTAAACTTTCGATGGTATTTGACAATTCATGCGGATGAAATTTGTCAAAGTAGCTTTTTAGCTGTCGATTAAACAGAAGTTCAGCAGGTGAGCGCCCAGTCGTAGCATGCGGGCTTATGTGTTGATTAAATACAAAACGGATAAGATCCAATTCAATATTCGAATTGCCTGGCATTTTTTTTAAATAATCTTTTGCTGTCTGCACCATACGTTCAGCCTGTCCATTTGACGATGGATGGAAAGGAGCACTTCTGACATGGCCTATCAAATTGTTCTTCATAAAGCTTTCAAACTCAGCTGACGTAAAAGCCGTTCCATTATCCGATACGATGGCGTCAGGTAGGCCATGCGTTGCAAAAAGCGATCGCAATGATCTAATTGCACATTGTGATGACGTGGATTTGACTATGTGCACTTCCAACCATTTGGAATATGAATCAACCAATAGGAAAAACAATTTACCTTGAAATGGACCGGCGAAGTTAATATGTAGCCGCGACCATGCGGTCTGAGTATTTTCCCAAGTGCGAGCTTGTGCCTGAGTTTTTTCATGGCGAGTTTCTTGGAACTGAATACAAAGTTAAACTGAGTTTTCGATTTGAGAATCCATATTTGGCCACCACACATAGCTTCTTGCCAAACCCTTCATTTTAACTATCCCAGGATGTCCAGCGTGTAGAGCATGAAGAATGGCTTGACGACTAGGTGAAGGGATAATAGTTCTGTTACCCCACAACAGGCATCCCTTGAGTGAAGTAATCTCGTTACGGCGCATAAAATAGGGATATGCTTGATCATCGCGGGAAATAAAACTTGGCCATCCCCTTAACGCCCAGCTGAGTATTTTAGAGAGAAGTGGATCTTTTGCTGTTTGCTTGGAAACTTTTTTTGCGTTGACAATTTCATTGCTGGCTAGTTCAATCATGAGAACTTCATCTTCCTTCGTTTCTAACTGCTGTTCTGTTCTGTCTGGTAGGCGGCTTAAGCAGTCGGCATTCTCCATTTTCTTGCCTTCTCTATAGACGAGATCAAAATCGTAGGCGTTCAGAAAAATGGATCGGCGCAGCATAATGGTAGATATTATGGTTGGATTTGGTTTTGCCGTGCAAAAAATTCCCAAAAGTGGCCGGCCAAATGTCCTGTACAAATGGTCAGAATTTTACTTAAAACGTCGGTTGCCAATGTTATGGCAGTGTAGATGTGTTGTAAGGATAAAGTTAATGTGGATTCAACCCCGACACATAAATCGGTGCTGACACTAAGCTTTAGTCCCTTTTTTTTTCCTTCAAGCACTTGTAACTTGAAAGGTGATGGCCAGTAAATAAAACAATTAGATATGCTGTATTACTAGACTGATTCTTTATTTTGTTTGGGTTTTTATACCCAAAACAATAATCAAAAATGCTTAATACTAAATAGTGTAATTAATGTGTTTGTTATTGTATTTTGGTTAACAGTATAAAAAACGCTGAAAACAAAATAATAATAAATGTGTTTTGTTGTTGTGTATTGATACTTAAATTATTATAAATTAAAACAGTGTATTTTGTTGTTGTATCTTCAACCATAATAATGCTTACTAGTGTCGTTAGTCATAAATGGTTAAATGATTTCACAGACGGAATGACCTATATTTTGTTTTATTCTGATTAAGCATTATTATGTTTGGTAACAATAAAATATGCGGAAGTAAATAAACGTGACTTAATAATAATTACAAAATTATATGTGTCAAATAAAATATAAACAAACTGAATTTAAAATGTAGAATAACTAAAATAAAAACGTATGGTAGATTTCTTTGAAACTGGACATTCTCCCCCACGATGAACGGATGTTCAACAATTGATGTATTATAGTGATTGTTCCGTGGAGTGTAGTTAAAGGTCTACAGTGAATTGAAGAGGATGCTGGCGTGGCATTGGTATAGGTGTCATTTTTATTGTTTCAACTCTAATTGATCTTGCCTCGTTGTTGTTTGTAATGGACATTGTGCGGGTCTGTTTGTTGCGTCGAGCCTGACAATTGAAAAGGAGGATTATCAATGTAATTAGACTAAATAGCAGTGCTAGATATCCGATTGTGTAACTGTGCGTTTGATGGGAACTTAATTTGTTTGGAAGGTCAATAATTTTGTGTTGTTCCAATGACCTTTGTAGTATTTTCAAGTCATTTATGCCCTTTTTATATGCGTCTTCTAGACCCGTTGAATTCGAATGATTGTAACTTACAGGATGTTGGAAGCCTTCTTTTAGTGATAGTTCCGACATGTTGCCCAGACTGAATTATGTCGATTTCAATGTGTGGGATATAATTTGTCTTCCGTTCATCATGATGAAATTGTGTTTGAGTATGCATTCTGGATCGAGTGTTAGTAACCCGGAGCCCTTCAGAAAAATAGGAATTATCTCCTTGTTACACACTGCTGTGGCCCTTGATGATGATGAAGTAGTATATATCCATTGATTGTTTCCATTTAATGGTATCCATTGGAGCCTTGTTGTTGTTTTTTCCAAGCTGCAAGTTGGTGATGTTTTGTTGTTGAATAAATTTATTTCACAAGAGCATACTTCGGAATCATAATTGTATCGAATTTGGACGTTAGAGCACAAAAATTCGCCTTGTTTCATTGTGTAACAGGAATTCAGCTCTGACGTTGTAAGGACAATGTATTGTTGACGGGATGCCATTGTGCCAAGGAACGTAGCACATGGCTTGATGATTATCATGGTGTTATTATTGGTGTTATTTATTAAGTGTTGAGGAGTTAGTCAGCCTTTAACTTTCATTATTTTAAATAATTGAAACAAATCTGAGGATGGAAGAACTACAGAAGGAGGTGCATGTAGTGTGATTTGGTTTACTTCATTTTGCAATTGTTCTGGAGTAAGTAGTAATGGATTGATTTTTCCATAATGTGTATCCGTAAGAGTATCCAGGATTGAAGATTGTATTTTTTGTAGATTGTTCGCAATTAAAGTTAATTGTAAAACCCCAGAGGTGAATAGTTGATTAAAGTGTATTTGAAGTAGTACTTGGTCGATGTCGTGCATTTGTGATGAGTAATGTTTAATTTCCTGCTCTAATTCTTCAAATCTTGTTCTAGATGCAATTTGGGTCTGACGTATGATGTTAATTGTTGAATCAACGATTGTGGTTTGGTTTTTGAGTAACCTTAATAAATATGATTCGTTTTCCTTGACTTCAAGTATTGTATTGGACATGTGGTTAGCATATTCAGCGTCCAATATGCCAAATAGTGAATGAGCAACGTTGCCGACTACATCTAATGCTCCTCTTTTATTTCGGAGCAATCGATTGTCCAGTTGCATATCATTTTCCATATGTTCAAAATGATTAATTATATTGCGACAGGATTCGTTAAGGGTCATCATGTTACAAAGAGTCCTTAATGACCTCGTTCCATTGGCTAGAATTGATGTTTCTGACCAGTATGTATCTAGATCATAGTATACCAATAGATTCCATTCAGTAGTTGAGATAGATGCTGTACCCACTTCTTCGAAATGAATTCCGAGTTTTGGTCCGAATTTTGTATTTTTGACTGGAGTTCCAGAAATTATTGGTAGTAGAAATATTAATGCGAGTAAAGTTAGGCAAAGATGATTTGTTTTCAATTTCTTTCTCTTAACCTCGGGTTCATCAACTGACTCAGAAGTATTGGTTTCGTGGTCTAAATTCGTATCAATGGGTAAACGGGCAAGTCGGTGTATTGCACGTTTGAAAATTCCTCTGGAGGTTTTTACATCAACGACTCGTGTGGAGTCATCTGATCCTTGGTGTACGTTAATGATTCGACCCAATGGCCATTGCATTACTGGAACATTATCTTCTTTTATAATGACCATGTCTCCCGGTTTGAGGTTGACGCACTGTGTTTTCCATTTATGTCTTTGCTGGAGTTCATTCAAATATTCGTTGGACCATTGTTTCCAAAAACTCTGCTTTAAATTAGAAACTTGTTCCCAGCGTGATGATAATGTTAGTTTTGGTGAATGTGCTCGGCTATCTATTTGTGAAGTTAGTGCTTCTCCAATTAGGAAATGTCCTGGTGTTAACGCTGTTAAATCGGTAGGATCACTTGACATTGGCGTTAATGGACGAGAATTTAGAATTGCTTCAATTTCTACGATAACTGTTTCGAGCTCTTCATATGTTAGTGATGCTGTAGCGACGCTTCGAAGTAGTAGATGTTTTGCTGATTTTACAGCAGCTTCCCATAACCCTCCGAAATGTGGTGCTCTAGGGGGAATGAAGTGAAAATTTATTCCTTTAGAGCTGGCTGCTGCAATTATTTCATCTTGACCTTTATCTGAATATACGGTCTGAATTAATTCGGATAATTGATTTTTGGTGCCGACAAAATTTGTAGCGTTGTCGGAGTATATGTTTTGACACCGACCTCGCCGACCAATGAATCGTTTTAGCGCACCGATGAATGCTTCTGTTGATAAATTGGTTACCAATTCGAGATGTACAGCTTTCGTGACGAAACAGCAAAAAACAGCTATGTAGGCCTTAGTTGGTCTTTTGCCTCTGATTTTGTAATGTATCCAGAATGGTCCGCAGTAATCTACTCCTGCGTTGATGAAAGGTCGTGCTGGTGTAACTCGGTTTTGTGGTAGGTTGCCCATGATTTGTTGGCATAATTGTGGTCGGGCTCTAGTACATGTTATGCATTTTTGTACAATTGCTCTTGCCGTTATTTTGCCTTTTATTGGCCAAAATCGTTGTCTCATTATGTTCAGTAACGCCTGAGGTCCACAATGTTTATTTTCAATGTGCTTTGATATAAATAACAGTTTGGCAATTGGGTCGTTATATGGGAGCAGCATTGGGTGCTTTGCATCGCTCGACAATTCTGATGATTCCAAGCGCCCTCCAACTCGAAGAATACCCCTGTCATCGATAAATGGGGATAAACTGCTAATGGAGCTGTTTTTGTCGATTTGGTTATATTTCTTTAACTGTTTAATTTCTGGTGAAAAGTCGGCCAATTGAATCGTTTTCATAATTGCGAAAAGTGCTTCATTCAATTCGTCTGGTGTTAGCGCCTTATGTGATGGGCGTTGTTGGTTTAATAACCTTGTATTGTTGATAAATCTGATGACATATCCCAGTATCCTTTGCAATTTGTTGAAGGAGTTTCTATGTGGGATTTTGTATATGAAATCATCAGCGGAAGTGAAAGCTGCTGCGAGTAAAGTTGTCTTCTTTTTCTCAATGTCATTGGTAATTAAGTGTTTTTGTGAAAATGTAGGTGGCCAAATTTCTTGTCGACCATGCAGAAATAATGGTCCATACAGCCATAAGTTACATCCGGATAGTTGAAGTGCTGTTAAACCTCTGGACAGTACATCAGCTGGATTGTCGTTTGATCGGACGTGGCGCCACTGTTCGGGCAACGTCCATGTTTGAATTTTCGAGATTCGATTAGCTACAAACGTATGGTATGCAGTAGATTGAGCGTTTAACCAATTTAATACTATTTCGGAATCAGTCCACAAGAATAAAGGTTGGTCTTTAATCTGGAGATCCGTTTTGATTCTGTGTGCAAGTTGGGCTGCCATAACTGCGGCACATAGTTCTAAGCGAGGTAACGTTTGTTGTTTCAATGGAGCAACCCTTGTTTTGCCACAAAGTAGTTGTACAATCACTCTTCCATCTTTAAGAGTTGCTCGGATGTAGGCAACTGCACCAAAAGCCTTTTCGGATGCATCTGAGAATATATGGAGCTCGGTTTTTGTTGGGATTTCACCCTTAAAAATGTGTCGAGGGATTTTGAAGTTGTTTAAGTTTTCTAAATCATTTCTGAATTTTGTCCATATAGCGTGAAGGTCATCAGGTAGCGGCTCATCCCAGTCTAATTTGTATTGCCATAGGAGTTGAATAAACATTTTTGCCTTTACAATTACAGGTGCTAATAGTCCAAGAGGGTCGAACAATTTTGCGAGATCGGACGTTGCTGTATGTTTTGAAATTGTCTGCATATGATTCAGTTTTACCTTGATGCAAAACTGGTCCGTCGTAGGCAGCCATAACAATCCCAATGTTTTCACTGTATTCGTGTTGTCATTGTTGAAATCTAAATTTACCTCCTGGTCGCCGAGTGGGATATTTTTTAATAATTGTGGATGATTCGCACACCACTTTTTTAGTATGAAGCCATGTTTTTTTAGCATTGTAATGACTTCTTTTTGTGTATGAAGTGTGATGGTGAGATTATCTGAACCTCCCAGGCCGTCATCTACATAAAAGTTATGTTTAAGCATTTGTGAACCGTATGGATATTTTGTAGCGTTTTCATCAGCAATCTTTTGCAAACATCTGGTAGCTAAATAGGGTGCTGCTCGCGTTCGATATGTGACCGTACGAAGTTTGTAGTATTGAATTGGCAGCGATGGATCTTCTCTCCAAATAATTAACTGGTATTGTTGATCATTTGGATGAATTAGTATTTGTCTGTACATTTTTTCGATGTCAGTGGTAAATACAAATTTCGGCAACCGAAAACGAAGTAAGATTGAAAATAACTCACTTTGAACGGTTGGCCCCGCATACATCAAATCATTTAATGAATGGCCCATTGATATTTTTGCTGATGCGTCGAATACTACTCTTAGCTTTGTTGTGGTGCTGTCGGGTTTGAGCACACAATGATGAGGGATGAAGTATTTTGGATTCCATACCGCATCTATGTTGGTCTTCTGCATGTGTCCCAGATTTTCATATTCTTGCATGAATTTAATATATTGAGTTCTAATTTCTTCATTTTTTAACAATCGTCATTCTAGAGCTATGAATCGATTGTAGGCCATTGCATGTGATTCTCCTAATGCTGCTGGATTGTCCCGGAATGGTAGACTGACTACTAGACGGTCTTGATTGTTGGTGTGGACATGCTGAGTAAAATGTGAATCACATTGTCTTTCTGATGGTGATTGAGTTTTGTCGCTGGGTTCAATTTCATCTAATTTCCAGAGCTGTTCAATGGCTTCTTCCAATGATGCTGTGTTGTCAAGTACGGCACATGTTAAAGCAGATAATGAGCACTTGGGACTTGAATTTTTGCCAATTGCACCACCCACGATCCAGCCAAATGACGTATTTTGAAGTGTTGGAAGGCCGTCAGACAGTTGTATTGTTCCCGCTTGAATTAACTTGTAGTAAAACTCTGCACCCAATAGAATATCAATTTTTTCCTGGTTGTTGAAATTGGGATCTGCTAGTTGTATGTTGCTTGGAATTTCCCATGTAGATGTATCAATATGTTGACTCGGCTGAGGTGGAATGATGTTTGGGAGTATAAATGCTTCCAAATTTGTGGAGAAACTGTGATCTCTGGACTTCATTTCTACATTAATGCGGTAGTTTGACCTTTTTTGTACATTGCCAACACCATCTATGCGAAGTGAAGTTTTGGTTGGGAAGGTAGATAACCTTTGGCAAAGTCGCTTGGAGACAAGGTTCACTTGAGAGCCAGAATCTAATACTGCTCTGAACTCATTGGAAGTACCATTTTGGGCAGAAATAACAACTTTTGCTGTTGCTAGCAAAACATAACCCAGGCCCCCTTCGGCTGCTTTTGTAGCTGAAGATGTAACTGCGACGGCGTTAGAAGATGATGTGTTTCTTTGACTATTCGAACCCATAGTTGTGTTGATTGATGGTTTTGAATCTTTTTTTATGTTGTTCTGTTTCTTTTCTAAATGTAACAGCGTATTGTGTTTCTTCATGCACTTTCTGCAGCCACTTGATTTGCACTCTTTTGAAACGTGATCACTTCTGAAACAGTTGACGCATAAATGGTGTTGTTGTACCCAATTCAGTCGTTCTGCTTCTGATAAGTGATGAAATTTGCTGCAGTAATATAGTTTATGGCCACCGTTATTGCACATTTTGCAGGTGCCATTATCGACTTTATTGAAGGTTGTAACTGAAGATACTGTTTTCTGTGGCAATTTTCCGGTTTGAATAATTGCCTCCATTGATGAAACTGAATTTCCAGAAATGATAAAAATTCAGCAATTACTGGTACTTCTCTTGAGTTGGCCAACGACTGCATGTACCTGATGTGTGTTCCCCTGTCGAGTTTTTTAATTAATAATTGAATGAGTATCGCATCCCAAGAGGTTGTTACAATACCCAGATTGTCTAATGCGAGCAAACACTCCTTGGTGGTGTCATGCAGAGCTTTGATAGATGATGTAGATGATGAAACTGGTGGTTGGTTAATAATTTTTTCAACCAAGTTGGCTACCAGTAGTCTTTTGTTGTTGTAGCGATCCTGAAGTGTTTTCCATGCAGTATTGTAATTTGTCTCTGATAAAGAAAACTGACTGATTAAGTGTTCAGCTTCTCCAGATACATTGCTTTTAAATACCACATTTTCTGAATAGATGGTATTGGCTGTTTGTCCACCATCTCAGTAAACAAATCATGAAACTGACGCCATTTTAAATAATCGCCATCAAATCGTGGTATAGTGACTTTTGGTAGATGTAATGCGCATTTGTTCAAATCTTTTGTCATTGATTGTATTTCATTATATTGACTGGAATCACCATTAGATAAAAGGTTTTGTTTTTTGACGGACAGACTGACTAAGTTTTGTCGCACTAAATCATATATTCTGTCATATTCGTTCTGATCCAGACCAGAATCAGCAGGGTTTTCTAATTTATCATAAATTTCATCGTGTAATACTTCAGCTTGATTCCACAACTTTTCAATGGTGTTGATTTCCACTTCAAAGTACTGCAAGGGATGGTCATCTTCATCTGTTATACCATTTAATAGCCGGTTTAGAGCAGTCAAACGAACCTTAAGGCTTCGGATGAGACTATTAGTGTTATTGATGTCTTCATGACCTTCATGTTGAATAATAGCCTTCCTTGTAGGTATCTCAATACTTCTCCTTTCTATAATTATTGGCTTTTCTGCTGATTGTCTTAACTTATCAATTTCTTTTTTGAAAATTTCTAAGTAATTGTTGGCTATATCACTAATTTTCAAATAGTATTCTTCTGTGAAATATGCATGATCTGTCGCTTTATCTACCAGTGTGCGTAGTTTCATATCTTGGGCATCAAATAAATCCCATGCTTCGCTGAGCCGTCGTAATCGTTCATCAAAGTATTATATCTTTGTTTTCCTTTCTGCGGAATTCTTTTTTATAGTTTCGAACGATTTGTTGAATCTCTTCACCCGTTTTTGATTGGGCTTGTAATAAATGTTCGAACGTAGCCATGTTCTTCAAATTGGTAGCCACTTGTGAGGACAGACTAATTGATGTTTGACTAGTTCTTGTGTATAGTAATTGGTCAAATTTAGTGTTGACTCAATGTTGATTAATTTGACGAAAGCGTCACGGTTCTGATGAACCCAATGACTATTGTTAGTGTTAGACCTGCTAGTGTTATAGCTGAATCTGCTGTAGTATTGTAGTGTACTGTAGCCACCTGGACGTAAATTTGGTGTTCAATCGCTTGGATGCGAGTTCAAAATGTTTGTAGGGGTAACCAGTATGTGGTGTCCCAAAAGGCAATTACTACTAATGCTATGGTAATAATTCGATTGTTGAATGTCGAGGGTCACCAATTGTAGGCTTCCTCAGTGTAGATTGATTTGTCGTTCAAGCTGGATCTGCTACTGAGCCGGATCTGCTTGATGTTTTTAGGGATTACCAAATGTAGAATTGATAGTCGATCCCTTGTTTGCGTGTTCAATGCGTTTTCAGGTTATTAAAGTTCCTTACCACTGGTGGGGGGAAACTTAATTTTTCCAAAAACGTCTAGGGGTCACCAAAATGTAAATATCTAACCAAATGTCCTGTACAAATGGTCAGAATTTTACTTAAAACGTCGGTTGCCAATGTTATGGCAGTGTAGATGTGTTGTAAGGATAAAGTTAATGTGGATTCAACCCCGACACATAAATCGGTGCTGACACTAAGCTTTAGTCCCTTTTTTTTTCTTCAAGCACTTGTAACTTGAAAGGTGATGGCCAGTAAATAAAACAATTAGATATGCTGTATTACTAGACTGATTCTTTATTTTGTTTGGGTTTTTATACCCAAAACAATAATCAAAAATGCTTAATACTAAATAGTGTAATTAATGTGTTTGTTATTGTATTTTGGTTAACAGTATAAAAAACGCTGAAAACAAAATAATAATAAATGTGTTTTGTTGTTGTGTATTGATACTTAAATTATTATAAATTAAAACAGTGTATTTTGTTGTTGTACCTTCAACCATAATAATGCTTACTAGTGTCGTTAGTCATAAATGGTTAAATGATTTCACTGACGGATTGACCTATATTTTGTTTTATTCTGATTAAGCATTATTATGTTTGGTAACAATAAAATATGCGGAAGTAAATGTGGAGTAAAATAAATGTGACTTAATAATAATTACAAAATTATATGTGTCAAATAAAATATAAACAAACTGAATTTAAAATGTAGAATAACTAAAATAAAAACGTATGGTAGACTTCTTTGAAACTGGACAAGTCACCAAGGTAAATTTTCTGCCATATAAATAATCGTGAAATTTTTTCACGCCTGCCACTAGAGCTGTTGCTTCTCTATCGATTTGGGCGTAGTTTCGCTCAGCCTTCGACAAGGTCCTTGAGTAAAAGGCAATAGGCCGTTCAGAACCATCAGGCAATTTGTGACCCAACACGGCGCCGATGCCATAAGGTGAGGCGTCACAAACGAGTGTAAGTGGCAGACTTTCATCATAATGTATGAGCACATTATTAGATGTGATTATCTTCTTCAAATTCTGAAATGTTATTTCATGTTCTTTTTCCCAATTCCATTGGCGATTTTTGTCTAAAAGGCGATGCAGTGGTTCTGCTATTGTTGCCTTATTTGGTAAAAACGAATGATAAAAATTTAAGAGCCCTAGAAAAGCTTGTAGTTGCTTTTTATCTGTAGGTGAGGGTGCATTTTGAATTGATTTTACCTTCTCAGGTGAAGGCCTTATGCCGAGACTATCAATTTTAAAACCTAGAAAATTTATTATATTTACACCAAAATGACATTTATCTTTCCTTAAGCGAAGACCTGCTTTATTAAAACGGTTCAAAACCTTGTTCAAACGCTCAGCTAGTTCTGATTCAGTTTTACCCATAATTACCACATCATCAAAATATGGTAAAACGCCGGGGATGTTTTCTAAAATCGTTTCAATAAAATTTTGAAAAATGCCCGGAGCTGAAGAAATACCAAATTGAAGTTGATTTACTCTAAACGCCCCTTTATGTGTTATTATAGTCTGCATCATAGCAGATTTCTCATCGACTAAAAGCTGTTGATATGCTTGGGCCAGGTCCAATTTTGCAAAAATTTTGCCACCTTCAATTGATGAAAGTAAAGAGCTAATTGGAGGTATTTGGAAATTGTGTGGTAAGACCCCTTTATTGAGTGTTGACTTATAGTCACCACAAATTCTAATAGTGCCATCACTTTTAGGAACTGGCACAATCGGTGTTGCCCAGTCCGAATACTCAACCGGTTCTAGAATGCCCTGATTGCACAATCGGTCAAGCTCTGCTTCTACTCGACCTCGTAGTGCCAATGGAATACGACGAGCGGGAAGTCTAATAGGTTGAACATTTTCCTTTAATTGCAACGAAACCGGTTTGCCTGTAAATTTACCAAGTTCTTTAGAAAAAAGATGATCGAATTTGGCCAAAACAATTTTAATAGAATTTGATTCTTCAATTACATGGACACCTTGAATGCTTATACCCAGTGGAGCAAACCAGTTGCAGCCCAATATATTAGTTTGAGTGCCATTAACTACTATGAGAGGTAGACCCTTGACTAATTTGTTGTTATACCAAATGTCAACATCAAGAACACCTCTAACAGGTACTCTATTATGTTGAAAATCTGTCAAATTTAAATTACACCCATATAGTGTCGGCTGTGCAGTTGGCCACAACCCGCTGAAGGCCCGTGACGACACTATTGTATAATTCGACCCAGAATCGATTTCAAACTTAAAAGGCTGTCCATTAATGTTTACAATTGTTGAATGCTTACTTAACTCCGATCCCAAAATGTGGTTTATTGATTGTGATTTCGATTTACTAAAGTTTTGCTGGTTTCTGTTGAATACTTTCGATGGTGGTGAAGTAGCAGTACACTGTTTCGAAGACCGACAGACACGTTGTAAATGCCCTTTGATGCCACAAGTTGAACAGATTGTTTCTTTATGTAGACACTGTGAGCGGGAATGATTTCCTCCACAGCCATTACACGATTTGATATCACTCGACCTGTGCTGATTTTGTGTTTTTCGGTGCTGCTTGTTATGTTGCGAGTTACGCTTATTTATTTGATGAATTTGCTCTGGCTGGCGAATTACCATCACATTCCTTAAAGATGATTCAGCAGATGTAGCCCGATCTATGACCTTTTGCAATTGCAATTCAGGTTCAGCGAGAAGACTTCGTTGCAGAGCCTCGTCTCGCAAACCACACACCAAACGATCACGAAGCATACGATCCAAAACGTTGCCAAAATTGCAGTCAACAGCGAGTTTTCTCAGAGCTGCAACGTATTCAGAAAAACTCTCATTTGGTAGTTGATCGCGTTTGTGGAATTTAAAAAATGATGCAATTTCCGATGGGCGCGGAGAAAAATGATTCGTTAGCAACGTTTTAATTTCGGTACTTTCAAGCTCACTCACCTGTTTGGGAGATACCAATGACGACAGGAGATCATAAAGCGGTGCACCTGCCAACGTCAAGAAAATTGCCTTTTGACGATCAGCCTGTACATCATTGGCTAGAAGAAAGAGCTCGAAACTTGCGTAGTATGTTGACCAATTCTCAGGATGATTGATGTCAAACGGTTCCATTGTTCCCATAGAAGCCATTATGCGTTTTTTACTTCCTTGATTAGTTGAACGAGCAGAAGTTGAAGCTGCAGAGTCCGCTGCAATATCCTCATGCGATGTTCCAAGAGCAGCGGACGCTTTTTCAGTCTTTAACGGCATTGACTCTTGCCGGTCAAAAGTAGTGGATGTACCGCAAAAGGTTATGTGAAGTCAAACACGTTGTCGCCGCTGTTTTACATAAGCTAAATTGCTATGGAATTGAATTATTTAAACGACTGAATTTTTTTTTTATATTTATAATGGAATGTAATATCCCATCCTCGTCGCCAATATTAAATTTTTTATTATATAATATACAATTCGTTTAACTGTTTTAATTCAATCAGTATATTTAGTTAATATACTAGCAATAACTTAAAATAGTAACATCATTGTGATGTGTCTTCAAAAATCAAAAAAGTCTAAGTGAACGTGTGTTGCTGTCGGTCTATCTATTGTAACTGATCATTCAATGTTATTATGTAATTACATAATGTATGTACATGATGTATGGCCATACAAAAGAGAGTAGAAATACTGCATTCCATTTGCACAGTGGTGCGAGTACTTAACAACAAATAAACTGCACAAAAGTGTTTTTACTTGTCATTCTTATTAAAGAAGCCACGTATTTACTATCTCCATATTATAGAGTTATTACCAGATTAAAAAAAGATATTTTTAATTTTAAAGTTTAAAATTGAAACAAATATAATATTAAGTTGTTAAAAAAAAATTTGCAAAAAATCCCTACAATTCGACAAAAGTAAGAAATCTTTTGCATTAAACACTTCGACGCAAATCCATTTGTCGATGCGTTACAAATGGAATGCCAAACTGATGTAATAAGATCGAAAAAATAAAACTGATTAACGCTAGTGCTTTTAAAATATAAGACATGGACAAGTCTTCCGAAAAAGATCCTAAATTTAAAAATATATTTTGTTTACTATCTTCTATTGACTTTAAAATTGTTGAACGTAAATGCTGAAAATTCAGAGTATTTGTTGTAATAAATTACTAAATTGATCAAATTGTTTACATTTTCAAATATTTTATTTACATTTGTTACAAATAGTGCAAGAAAACCTAGGTGGAGGGTATCACAGATTCGGCATGGCCGAATTTAACACTCTTGTTTTTTTGTATTAACAAACAGTATCACTTCATTTTGCTCAGTGTGACTATGCCACAGTAGATGGCGCCACAATTTTATCATATTTTAACATGAATATCCACAGTAGATGGCGCCACAATTTTATTATATTTCAACATGAATATCCACAGTAGATGGCGTCACAATTTTTTTATATTTTAACATGAATATCCACAATTTCATTTAGTTATCAAATGCTTACTTAAGGTGGGATCACATGATTGTCGCAATGCACCAATTATTGGTCTATTTTATACTCCAATCGTGTGATTTCACAATTTATTGCCTCATACGGCAATCCACGACAATGTTGTGCTTATTTGTCCCAATCAAATGCAACCATGGTGCGGCAATCATGTGAAAGCACGATAGGCAACCATGCACCAGTATAAATGTCAAAAATACGCCAATATTTATTGTGTTCTAGAGCGGCAATTCAATAAGGCAATACGTGCCAATATTTATTCCTTTAATAGAGTTTTTTATTTCTGACCGTGGAACAGCATTTTTATTCGTAAGTACAATGAATTTTAATTGTTGTATATGTTTTAATTATTATTCCCTTGTAGTTTTTATATGGATTGTGAAGATTTCTTCGTCGAACGATTGGAGGATTATGTGGTCACTGTATTGGAGTATTCAGTGGTCATTGTGGAGGATGAATCAGTGGACCAGTTACCAGAAAGCCCTTTGGCCAAAAGGAATAAAAATCCTAGTGTAACTTCATCTTGGGCCTACAGTGCAATTAACACTTTAATTATGGCTGTAGAAGAACACACTTGTATCTGGGAATACAAAGACCGATGCAAAAGAGAGCAGGCATGGCGCGCAGTCGAAAAAATGTGCGGGACACACGGTGGAAGACTGCAAAGCCAAATGGGGTATCATAAAAACGGCATTCCAAAGTGTTAATAAGAAATTTAAAGGCAAGTCTGGTGAGGGAGCAGAAACCATGCAACCACATTGGTCCCATTGGTCCGCAATGCAGTTCTATATCCGCCACAGCTCCTCAAAATGTTCATCTACTGTGTCTACGTTAGATGTAGAAGGATCTCATCTGGGCATGCAAAGTTCGTCGGAAATTTCTTCCTTCAAAGTCTTTCAAGCCAGACTCAGCAAATTTTTATCACTCTGATGCAGCTACCAGAGAAAAAACTGAAATAATACAGCGAGCGATGAAGTGCTTAGAGGCGGAAGAAGACAATTGGCATGCAGTAGGTATGTATTTGGCATCACAAGTACGGGAAATGCCAAGAAAGATAAAAAGACTGCAAACAAATTGCACTTGCAACTTGTGAAAGTCGCGATGGAAGAAACTATGGAAGCAGATAAAGAGAATTAAACCTCCATAAAATAATGTTTGTTGCCTTCTTTTTTAATTTTGAAATATTGAAGTTTCTGGTTTACTTTTTTGTAATTATTATGTTTTGCTTTTTTATGGTTTTGTTTTGTTTGTTATGAATGAAGTGTTAATTTTTTTTTTATTATGCTTACATATGTATGTGACATATACATATGTAAAATACAGATTTATGTATTTAGAATGACTGAACTTGAATTAATGTGGTAAATAAAATGAATTTTTTGTATAAAATTAAAAATTTTTATTGGTCGAATATTTAATTAATTATGTATATATATTTATACTGCCAGGGCAATTCACCAGTTGCTGACATAAAATATCTCTCAAATTCTTCACGAATTAACTTTGCTTCATTACTTATATAAGAGCTTTGAATATTTTCTGTTCCATTCACAGCAGCCAGTGGAAAATCATTTCTCCATGTGCCAGGAATAAACGCACCGTTGTCATCATAACGATCAGTAAGCGCTGGTGTTAGGTAATTAAATTTTTTTTAACAAAAAATTGTGTAGAGCGCAGCAAGCTAAAGTTGTGGAGGTCGTTTTTTCTGCGTTGAGCTTAGAAGGACGTGAAAATATTTGAAAGCGCTTTGCCATAATGCCAAATGCATTTTCTACGATACGTCGAGCTCTTGATAACCTGTAGTTAAACATTCTCTGCCCAGCAGATAAACTTTTACCGGGATATGGTTTTAGCAAATGCTTCTGCATGCGAAAAGCATCACCTGCTACAAATACAAATGATACGTTTGCTTGACGACCTGGCAAGGGTTTTGGTATTGGCAAATTGAGTTCGTTATTATCTAAAGCACGTTGAAAAGAACAGCTGCCGAACGTTCCTCCATCCGACACACGGCCATTGCAGCCTACATCGTCATATAAAAAGTTATATTCTGCATCAACAACAACCATAAGCACTATACTATGCGTACCCTTATAGTTATAAAATGTGCTTACTGAATTCGGTGGTGCTACCATTTGGACGTGTTAACCGTCAACTGCACCTAAACAATTCGGAAAATTCCACAGCTCATTAAATTTAAAAGCTACTTCATTCCATTTTTCTTGTGTGGATGGTACCTACAAATAAAAGGAAAAAACTAGTGCGAATAAAACACAAACATACATATGTACATATTTAGAATTGACATAGCTTTAGATGTTCACTTTTCAAAGTTTTATAAATTGCATCACAAACGCTTGGTACAAAAAGTGATATGGTGTTAGGGGCAATACGGAAGAAGACCGAAAGACTTTTGTAGCTATCTCCAGAAGCAAGAAATCAAAGTGTCACAGCTAAGCGTTCTTGTTCTGAAATAGCCTTACGCATATTTGTGTCTTGTTTCCTAATATATGGTGACACTAGTTGCAACAATTCATTAAAGGTCTCATCGTCCATTCGAATAAAATTTTTGAATAAAAACATTTGATTGTCTATTTCACGGAACTTCATCAATGTTTTTGCATATGCGCCATCAGTGCTTCTTTTTGTGAGCCACTCTCTGACCGAAGTACTTCTTTGGCCATTTCTTCCCTTCATTTTTTCATCTTTTTTCTCATCAAGTTCACACACCATAATTAAAGCTGCTGCAATTTTATTTTTCTTTAGAGAACACATCATCTTTATTGTAGTAAATTAAAGTTTTTTAAATCAATGTATAATTGTACGAGTATAAACAAAACAAAATTTGCAATTTAGCACAACACAACAACAGCTGTTTCTCAGAGTTGCCGTAAACTACACCAATCGTGTGACTGGAAGCCGCCAATTATTGTCACCTAATCGTTTTGCACCAATTTGCGACAATCAAATTTATGAAATGTGAGGCAATCATGTGACTGTACAAAATTTGGTTGGGACAATTTTTGATGTGTAAACATCTATGCGATCAGGGGGGGTAAAAATCACAAACTTCCCTTACGGAAGCGGAACTATTTACGGAAATGGAAGCTACAATTATTTAGCTGATTCATCAACCAACAGAAAGCGCAATGAATGTATAGCATACAACTGCAACCATCAAGTATGACAAACATAGCAGTTGCTTGCTATACACATGTAGATAGCGCTTACTGCTTGAATAAATGTTTTTATTCACAAACCACAATGATTTCCAGAATTGCACAAAAAAATATTTCGGTATTTTGTTTAGTTTTATTTGAGTTCTAACGAAAACCGCGTCTTTACTCTATTTGGAAATGTTTTACTGTTTTTTTCTTTTTTCAATATAGTAATATTGACACAATTATATGTTGACAACTTTCATTAATAAACATTTTTAGTAGTTATTACTATTTTTCATAATAAAACAAAATTTTTTTAAATAATACAATAATACAATAAATCTATAATATTAATAGCCTAGGCAAAAGTAAGGTTAGGTTAGGTTAGGTTGGAAGTGGCTGCTGATCCAAGGACCAGCACACTTAGACTCTGGGGTCCGTTGTGATACCACGGGACGAATGGGTGTTCCCCTCAGTCCCCACCGAAGAACCAGTTCGAGCTTCTAATGAAGCCCCTAAGATGTGAAATTTCCACGTTTGAGAGGTCAGAGAGATCGTGAAGAAACGGCGATCCCAATGTCCGTAATCTTGTTCTGGATAGCGCCGGGCAGTGGCAGAGGAAGTGTTCTACGCTCTCTACCTCCTCCACATCCAAGCAGCTACGACAGAAATCATATGACGAGACCTTAAGGCGCTCAGCGTGTCTCCCTATAAGGCAGTGCCCAGTAACAACAGCAACTACCGTTGAGATCTCCCCACGGGAGAGTGATAATAGCGCATTTGTACGCTTTCGATTCAGAGCAGGCCAGATTTGTCTTGTGATCCTACACGTTAATCCATTAGCCCATCTGTTATTCGTTATGCCAGCGGTGCGAAGCCAAAGTTCAAGCTTGCACGATTCCAGGGGTGTACCAACACATTCCAAATCCGCTGGAACCTGTAAGGTAGTACCCTGTCTTGTCAGCTCATCCGCTTTGCAGTTTCCCGGTATGTTCCTGTGCCCTGGGACCCATATGAGCCTGATGTCGAACTGCTTGGCCATCTCATTTAAGGACGTGCGGCAGCTAAGGGCGGTTCTCGTTTTAAGGAACATTGATCGCATGGATTTTGCCGCGGCTTTACTATCAGAATAGATGTTGACTGCGGTCGTAGACAGAATATTCCGACCCAACCAGTCAGCAACCTCCTTTATTGCCAGTACCTCTGCCTGATATACACTGCAGTGGTCTGGTAACCTTCGAGCCAGATTTAGTCCAAGCTCCCCTGAATGGACTCCAAAACCAACCTGACCGCACAATTTCGATCCGTCAGTATAGAAATTTACGGAACGCCTACTGCCTGGTGTCCTCCCAGACCAAGATTCCCTGGTCGGTATTAGTGTACAGTAGTGACGTTCAAATACGCTCCTTGGAGTAGTGTAATCCACGTTCAATGGCAAGTTCCTGTCATTCAGGATCACCCCGTGGCCACAATTGTAGCCCCGCCATTGTAGTGTGCTTCTTAATCGAATGGCCGATGAGGCCGCCGACTGCTTCCGTAATATGTCCAGTGGTATTAGGTGTAATAGGATGTTCAAGGCATCCGAAGGTGTAGTACGAAGGGCTCCAGTGATGCACATGGAAGCCATTCTATGTACCCTTGCGAGAAGGTTGTTGTTGGTGGCCTTCTCCAAAGCAGGCCACCAGACGATGACTCCGTACAGGAGTATTGGATGGACCACCGCTGTATAGATCCAGTGAGCAATTTTCGGACTAAAGCCCCATCGCTTACCAATGGCCTTCTTACAGGAGTATAAAGCTATAGTCGCCTTCTTCACCCGCTCCTCCAAATTCCGTCTGAAGTTCAGCTTCCTGTCCAGGAATACGCCAAGATACTTGGCTCCATCAGAGAAGACGACTTCAGTGCCGTTGAGAGAAATGGGATCGAAGGTAGGGATCTTATACTTCCTAGTGAAAAGAACAAGTTCCGTTTTGGTCGGATTAACCCCCAGACCGCAACCCCTTGCCCAGATAGATAGCTCTGTGAGAGCCCGTTGCAGGATATCTCTAATTGTAGATAGAAACTTCCCATTTACGGCCATGGCCACGTCGTCAGCATATGCGACTACGCTGCAGCCTTGTCCCTCCAACGATACTAGCACTGGGTTTAGCGCCAAGTTCCAGAGAAGTGGTGATAGAACGCCAACAAATCGGGATATTTCCGACGTTCCCAGTTTAGACGTTATCCGCCTGTTGACAGGCAGATTTCCAATCAATGAGATGATCACAGAATTCACTCCTAGACTAGATAGTGCCGCTATTATCGAGTCCGGTGTGATGTTGTTAAAAGCCCCTTCTATATCCAAAAAGGCTGTCATAGTGTATTCTCCTGCCGAGAGCGATTTCTCGATGGTACCTACAAGCTCATGTAGAGCTGTTTCAGTTGACCTTCCCTTGCTGTAGGCATGTTGCCTCGTTGATAGCAGTTTAGGGTCAATAATTCTACGTAAATAAGAGTCTATCATACGCTCCATTGTCTTCAATAGGAACGATGATAGGCTTATTGGTCTGAAATCCTTTGGGACAGTGTGTGAGCTCTTTCCAGCTTTTGGAATGAACACCACTCTTGTCTCTCTCCATTTAAAAGGAATATACGCTGTGTTTATGCAGCAAGTGAAAAGACTGCATAGCCAAGGGGAAATGTAGTCCGACACATGCTGCAATTCAGCTGGAATGATACCGTCAGGTCCCGGAGATTTGTAAGGTTTGAAGCTTTTAATCGCCCAGGTCAATGTTGGTACATTAACTATCTCCGAAGCAATGTCCGCCGTGCTAGCGTCAGCGTATTCCAACGCCTGCAGTGACGTATGAGATTGCCCGGAAAATGGGTGTCCAGTAGCAAGCTAAGTGATTCTCCACTGGAGGTGGTCCACACCCCCACTGGATCCTTCAAATAGCCTAATGTGTGAGGGGTAGAAGCCAGAACCTTTCGCAGCCTGGATGCCTCGGAAACGTCCTCTATGTTATCACAGAATTTTTTCCAATTATCGCATTTTGACGTTCTAATCTTCTTCTTATAGGTCCTAAGCTGCAGCTTGTACGCCGACCAATCCTCGTCCGCTCTTGAAGACTTTGCCTTGTTAAAGAGTTTTCTGCAGGAGTCTCTACCCTGCTGCAGCTCGCTAGACCACCATGGTGGTTTCTTCTTGCCCTTAGGCCTTGCCACTGGGCAAGAAGAATCTAAAGACTTGTTAAAAACCGTCGTAATATGATCTACAAGACAATCAATGTCCGCAGAGTTGCGCGGTTCGGTTAAGGGTATTGTTTCCAATAACCCAGCAAAGGTTTTCCTATACTTAACCCAATCTGTCCTCTTCAGATTCCTGGGGACACTCTCCGTTGGGTCCTTTTCTCTAAGTAAGAATTCGATATAGTGATGGTCAGAAAAGGAGTGGTCATCCAACACCCTCCAACCATCAATTTTATCAAATAGTGTATCTGATACAAAGGTAGCGTCAAGAACCTCCCTTCTAATACTAGTCACAAAGGTCGGTTCATTTCCCTTGTTACATATATACAGGTTAGTACTAAGTAAAAACTCAAAAAGCAACTCACCTCTATCGTTTATGTCCGTACTTCCCCAGATCGGATGATGCGCATTGACGTCACAGCACAGCACCAGTTGGTGTGCAGTCCCTTCGGCCTTCCGGATCAGATTTGCCACGCTGTCCGGGGGAGAAGCCCAGGATCGCAAAAATAGGCGGAGGCGAGCCAGATTGTTTTACCATCTAACTCCAGGCTAGCCGCTGTTACATCTCTGTCACTGAAATTAGATAACAAGAAAATATTTAAACTGTTCGTCGCCAAAATGCAGGTCCTTGGTGTACCTTCATCCTTAGCGACGAGCAGCTTATAATTAGGAGTCTTCAATCCGCAAACCCTGCCACCACAAACCCAGGGCTCTTGGATGAAGACTATGTCTACTCCGCCTGTCGTCAGGCGAACCAGCAATGCAGCCGTTGCTGCTTTACAGTGGTGAAGATTTATCTGTAGGAGCCGCATCATTTGCAACTGCCTGCACATCCATCTTCACCACCGTGATTTCGGCTTCGTCCTCCGTGCTTTCAAGGAGGTCTTCGTAGAATAAGCCAGTAGCATCCCCTAACAGCTCAGAATCAGATGTTAAGTACCCATCTTCCTCCATAGCTGTGTGGGAACCCACCTCAGCTTGAGCTTCACCAGAGGTCCCCCCCCCAGCAGACTTCTCTACTGGTTTGACGATCTCTGGGATTGGTCCCTGATCGCTTTTATAGACCTTTTATAGGCAAAAGTAAGTGTTTGGAGATAAAATGAAGGCACACTTTATTGGAAGTGTTTGGAGACAAAATGAAGTGTAAGGAGATTAAATCAGGGAGCGAATAGCGTTATAAAAACGTTTTTTTTCTAAAACGGGTCTAATTTCGGTATTCCATATAGAATGTTGCTATTTTATTAAACATTTATTTTTATAAAAATTTATAATTAATTTTCTCAATCATTTAAAGTTATTCGTAACACTACAGCTTATTATATATATATTTAACAATTATCACTGCATTTAATATTATTTTTAATAAATAAATAAAATAATAAACACATGTAACCGGTAGAAGAGTTAAAAAAGGTTTTTAGTAAAATCACGTGATTTTAAACCAATTTCACACTTTATAAATATCTGGGGTCGAATCGTCGCATTCATTATCGAAATTTTTCAATCGAAATTATTTTTTTATTTTCTCAACTAATATACAAAGCGTAATTTAACTCTGTCACAGATAGCAAGTTATTATCCATAGTTAATAGTAAAAGTGAATCGAGGTCTGACGATTGTCCGTCTTCTTTAAATAATAAACCAAAATATGCAATTTCGACTGATTTTATTCGATATTGAATGCGACGATTTGCCCCTTGCATATTTTTTTATGATACGATTTTCCTATGCGTTTTCTTATTTGGCAAACGTTCTTATATTTTGCAGTATGGCAGTATTTTTGTAGTAAAATTAGTAAAGCCACAAACCTTTAGTGGCAAGTCAAAAAACAGCTCTGTCGAAAAAGTTTTAACGACTCTATTTTAGTTGAAGCTGCAGCCATTTCATTTTGACAAGCCTATGAAGTTTTTTTTATTGTCATCATTATTGTTTTGGATCGCAGTTGCTATTTTTAATACAGACGATGGAAACATCAATTCTGTTTGTTTATTGAATATATTAGTACATACTAAAGAACTATATGTGGAAGAAAATAAATTTTATATTCAGCTATAAAATTTGCAAAAATTTATAAAAATTTCTATATTTTTATATTAGTTTATAAAATACTTAAAATTTTCATTATCATTATTATTTATAAAATTTTTAAAATTGAATATATTAGTACATATTAAACAAATATATGCGGAAGAAAATAAATTTTATATTCAGCTATAAAATTTTCAAAAATTTATAAAAATTTATACATTTTTATATTAGTTTATAAAATTCTTAAAATTTCAATTATCAGTATTCATTATTATTAATAAAATTCTTAAAATTTTCATTATCTTAAATGTTCTCCATTTTTGTCTTTTATTTTCTTTAGTCCGATATACAAAACAACATTACAGCACTGCTCTCAATTAAATAATAGAGCAAAAACAGTAAACATTGATACAGCCGTGGAACATTCAGGTTGGAAACATAAAATATCAAAATAATTTGATTTTTGACGAACCAAAATTGAAACATAAATTTGGACATGAAACATTACTACACACGATGGATCATTAAGGGAAACATGCCGGTCATTTGTATGGGGACTAGGTCTGAACATGGACCGATTCTCACCAATTTCAATAGCGTTCAGCACAACGTTAATAAAAAAATGCTTTAATTTTTAGATGTTTACACATCTTCCTTGTGATCGGACTCACATGATTTTTTTATTGTTCCCCAATTCGGCACAATAAAAATTGTTTCAAATTGGTGTATTGCGACAATCATGTGATCCCGATTTTAGTATTATATGACAACAATGGTTAAACTGCACACAGGGCCGATTAAAGAAGTATCAATGAGTTTTTTTCTCTTATAAAACAGTTCAACATATAAAATTATTATTCTGCTTTAACTACAAAATATATGATTGCGATTACATACAATTTTTAAAAATCGTTTATAATTATAATTAAGTCATTAATATTCACAAAAAAACGAAATTGCACCTTTTGCAAATGTAATTAAATTAAAATGCTAAATTTCCATTTGATATTAAGAAAATATCAATTCTAAAAATTGGAATTCAGATATCCAATTATAATTACGAAAATATCAATTGAATTTCAGAAAATCATCTTTAAACTTCGGAAATAATAATTTGAAGTTTAGAAAATATCATTCGAATTTTTTAATATATAAAAATTTTATTCTTTAAACACAAATTGAAATTCAAAACAAAACAACACCAAATTTGTTTACATTAAAAAAATCAACTGAAATTAAAAATAAAAATTTAATTCAGGTAACATTAATAGCATTTCAAAATAAGAAAACATTTATTTAAAGTCAAAGGTATCAAATAAAGTTTAGAAAACATCAATTAATATTTAAGTATTGCGTTTATAAAAATTGTTACATAAGTAAATACCAATAATTTTTAAACGAAAGAACAAATTTTAATAAAAAAAAGTACAACTAATTGATGAGAATGTTTATACCCTCCACCCTAGTGTTCAGATGGTATATACATATATGTAAGTTTGTCATTCCGTTTGTAATAATAAGAAAAAAAAAATTTGGACCCCATAAAATATATATATTTGTGATCCTTATAACAAGCGGAGTTGATATAGCGATGTCCGTCTGTGGACAATCGGGCAGCTAGGGTGCTCGTTGGCATAAAAAGTGATTCACTAACATCCCGAGAATTGAATGAAGAAGTAAAAAAGTCTTGAAAATATATGATTTGTCCATGTTGTTCTTGTCACGATCACGCCCTCAATATGATAGCTAGGGCGCTCGTTTTTAATGAGAATGATTCACTAACATCATGAGAAAGTTTCTGTTTAAAAAATCGAGAAATCACTGAAAAAGTAAAAAAACAATTGAAAAATTTATGTTTCTGTATTGTTCTTGTTGTTATTCAAAATTGTGTATTGTTGTCATAGTTGGACTTGACGTTTTTTGCGGTCGTTGTGATAATAGTATAAAAATTCACCAACATCAAATGCAAATAATGCTAAACTATAGTTATTAATAAAAAAAAATTACAATGTAAATTTACCAAAAAAAATTTTTTTTTAAATTTTCTTATGTATTAATTTATTTAAAGAAAAACACAACAATAACTTTTGATTTCGTATTCTGTGTGTGTAATATTTACATATACATAAATTTATTAGATAAAAAAATATATATCCGGTATATAATTTTATTTATATAATTTATCAATGTTTCCATAGCATTCTGATTAATATATAAAAAATTAATGTTTTCATAACAATCAGCTAGCGACTTCACTGAATTAATCGACAATATTCTGTAGCACACATGGCTACCAGATTTTTTTTACTAACAATCGCAAAAGTTCTTGGAAAATAAGCTTAAAAGTTTCGGAATAACAATTTTTAACAATTAAAAGTTTTGAACATAGTTTTTATTAAAACTAACAAACACAACGCTAATATTATTAGGAATAATTGTTTTTTTTTTTTAATTTCAGAAAGCTTTATCTTAAAAAATATTGCATATAGCAGAAGACAATTTTTTTAAATTTTCCAATGCGTTATTACAAAATCTGAAAGTTAAAACCTCCACTAACAAGGAAGGTCTAATAGGGGCACCCGCAGAAATATTTAGTTTTTTCGTTTTTTTTTTTTTGCAGATTTCATCTAATGAAACCATGTTAAAATTGGACATCACATAAAATTGTTGGTTAAGAGTGGTCAATATTATTGCATATAAGTACAAAGATCACGAAAAAATATTGAGAGCAAAAATAAACAATACATAGGATTTCTTTTAAAGCATGTATTCAAATTATATGTATTTTTGTACCCTCCACTCAAGTATGCAGAGGGTGTATAGAAGTTTTTCATTCCGTTTGTAATAATTAGTAATTGATAACCGATAAATGCTTTCATAACATTATAATATATATAAAAAGTCAATGGTTTCTACCAATCAGCTCAAAATTGTTTTCTCCTTTCATTTACATGTATAAAATTCTGCAATATTTTGTTTTAGGGTAAATACAATTTTTTAGTATTAACAGAGTTGCACTTCATTTGGCTCTAGAGTGCAAGAATGCTAGAATAAAGGCCTAGTTAGGCACACGTAACCGTAACGTAACGTGTCAGCTGTTTTACATGAAAAGAATTTAAGGGCACTATACACTTGCCAAATTTACATCTAGCGTTTTTGTGGTATCAGTGAAAATTTGTTTGTATGTGTGTCACCGACAAAATCTAAATTTTTTGTAGTATAAATTTAGTATAAATTTAAACATAATTGATTTTAGAAACATGTCCGATTCGTTTTTCGATGATGCTAAAAACACATCAAAGAAATACAGACAACAAAGATTTTGCTCAAGTTGGTTGAGAGACGAGAAGCTAATGGGAGGTCAAAGATGACGAATTCGAATTTCTTCAAGTGTAATAACAAGTCGTGTTTTGAGATCGCTGTGAATAATTGTTTTAAATAAACATTAAAAACGCTTAACCAAAGTTAATTCTTTTTATAATTCATAGTCGAGAGTGTCCATTGCAGTTGTGGAATACTGTCATCACAGTAGTTATTGTGTTTTATCAAATAAATACATTTAAGTTAAATTAAAAATATATTCGAAGTACTAATAATTAAATAGTATTAAAACCACTCAATCGCTCAGCTGTTGCTGTATAATCACGGTTGTTGATATTAGTAGCTAATATATGAAAAATACTATATCGCCATCTAGTGGCAAGTAGTACTCACAAAATATAATACACTTAACCCTATGTTTACAACTTAAAATTTGAAATCTTAAAACATTTTGTTACGCGCGGTCTAATTACAAATAAAATTTATTAAAATTTTCAATATTCGAAAAAAAACGAGTCATAGGCATGTAGGGTTAAATTTGGCTAGCTCTGCCAACTGTGGCGTGGTTCTTGACCCTGATTTTATCGCCGCGTAATCATAGCTAAAAAAAAATTCATGCCATTCACATATTTGTGTATAAAGCCACATAAAAAAAAAGAGTAAGGTAAATTTAAGCGCAAAAAAAAACTGAATGGATGAATCAATAATAAAAAAAAATGTATATATCAATAGTAGGGTGACTGGTTTTTATTGTCACCAGGAGTGCCCTTTTTCCCACCCATAGCCAATATGCTACGCCAATGGTAACCGTCGACACTCATGATTTTCCTGGATTACCCCTTTATATAGATCACTGTTTATTAATACATACTTTTGATGTTAACTTTCATTTCCCAACAAAAAAAAAGATTTAGAATTTCATAATTAATATGTTTTCAATTAAGGTAAGTATATTTAAAAAAAATTTTTGTAATATTAACATGTAGGTGAGTCAATGTGTACATTTGATGGTTATGATAAACATGAAATACTAAATGTAAGTATAAAATTTGATTTAAATTAAATTTCATTTGCTCTGATATTTAGCATAATGACTTGAAAAGTTTGACAAAAGTAGGTAAGTGTATTTGTAATGTTAATTTCAATATATGTAGGTAAGTATAAGATAAGTTTGTGATTGAAATTGACAGGTAAGTAAATAACATTATGTTTATAATTGAAATATACCTGGTTGCAAGTATTTATATAAAATTCAGGTTATAATTGAACTTACATGTAGGTAACTGTTTACATATGAGGATATTAATAAGGTAAGTATATATATGTAGGTATGTATATATGTAGGTAAGTAAATATGTAGTTAAGTATATGTATTAATATTAACAATGATAATAATAAGTATAAAGGTAAGTTTATTTAGCAATATTAATAAAGTAAGTAAAATGGTAGGTATTAGTATTAATATTAATAATAATATAATTTTTCTTTTATAAATATTTACGCCGTGTCGCTGCAGCTGTGATTGTGGTGTATGCGGTTAATAAAGTTGTCATGGCAGATGTTGGATTGGTTGTTGTTGTTGCTGTTGTTTTTTCATTTTAGCCCGTTATCGGCCAATATTGTAGTTTTATAATAATTGTAGGTAGGTTAATTTTACATAACTGTCTATAAGTTTTAAAATGTACCGTTTTACCAGTTACAAGCTTTCAGTTCACTTTATTAAAATTTTCTGTTTCGGTACCAAAAAAAAACACATTTTTTTTTGTTTGTTTGTTTCTTTACATGTTATAAGAAAAATTTTAGTTTAAAAAAAAAGTTGTAGTTTTCTGTTTCTTGGTTACAAATTTTTTTTTTTTTTTTTTCTGTTACAAACTTTAAACATTTTTTTTTTCTCATTTTGTTCTGTACCGTTTTGACAAATTTAAGTTTTACGTTCTTGTTCTTCCTTTTTATAATTTGCAGTTTACACAAACATATAATTTTCAGGACAGATTTTAGTTTTGTATAATTTTGTTTAAAATTTTAATTGTTTGACTTGTTCTTTATTTCACTATGGAAGCTTTATATTTTTTTTTTTTTTGGTTCAATTTTGGCTTTTGTATTTAACTTTTCACAAATTAACCTCTTCCGATTCTTTTAGTTCACATGACCGACCCATCCAATTATCAAACTGCAACTGCAACTGATTCAAATAGACGTCACGCCACGCTTTTTCTCTACCTCCTTTTTTTCTTAAATTTTTTTCTTGCTAGTTGTCACGATCCCATTGGTCAAAGGATATAACGGGATTATCGTGCCATAAAACAAACGCGAATATAATGAAAATTAACCATGTTGACCATACAGGGTTGCATTTTTGAGGTAATCGGATAATTGGAGGCAGGGTTGTATTTATACACCAAAAAAGAAAATCCGTAACAAAACTGCTTCGTTATGCGAATGTAAATTAATTAACGAACAGGAAAAGGATTTAGATCGCGCGATAAACGCGGGATAAAACGTGTGGCACGACCCACGACAAGCCGGGCAAGCATATAAGAGGCAAAGGTTTCATGATCTAAAGATTCTAAGGTAGGTATAATATTTGGAGCAATAGCGAAACTTCGCCAAAAGTCTAATCCTAGATAAGCTTCTTGGGTCAACGAGGGTACAATATAAAAATCTATATCTTTGGTAACGCCTTTATACAGAACGGGTAGTTTGCAATGCCCTAAAACGGTATTTTTGGAGCCATCAGCTGTTGATATAAAGGATCGAAAAGGTCTTAAATGTATATTGTGTAATTTAACAAAATCTAAACTATTTTTGCCTAACACAGAAACGCTGGCCCCTGAGTCCAGTAAGCCAAAAATGTTTTTGCCTAAAATTTTAACATTAGCGAATGGTCTTTCATCTTCTGTGACACACAATGAGGAAGATTCGATTATCTTACGAAAAGCTTTTCTTTTCTTGAAGCGAAGCCTACATTTCAAGATTTTTCTGGAAATTGTTGCAAATGGAGGGCGAGGTGTACAGGGTCTGTCAGATAAATTATCTGAAAGTTTTTTCGAGAGCTGTGATCTAGATTCATCTTCCTGTGGAAGATTCCTCGTTCGATCGATTAGGAACTCGGGGTTAATGTCTGGGAACGAGAGTCCCCGGTGGCCATCTCGCTCCGTTTCCGGTTTCCCAAATGTTGATTTTTGCACCTTGTGGTAACTACACCGCGTTCACCACACTTGTAACAAAAGATGTTCCTAGTTTCCTCAGGGCAATAAATGTAAGAATGTCCCAGGGATAAGCAATTCCAACATTTGATTTTAGAATAATCTGGTTTCGTATTACAACGTGAAAATTGGATTGCATCTATCTGTGGGTCGTTCTCTACTTCACTATCATCTTTTTCTACAGAATCAATTTCTATTTCATTGACATGGCGTGTAAATTTTGTGTTTGTGACCGGTAGGGAGACTTTGGTTTCACTAAGAACCATTTCTGCATTCCGGGCAAAATCTCTTAAAGAGTGTAGACCCCTAGGGTTAGAATTAAATAACAATAACTTAAGGTTAGAATTAACGTTTTTCTTCAATATACCTATAAGCTTGGCTTCACTTATAGGTTCCTTCATTCGAGAATTCATAGAAATGATTGAGCAATGGAAATCATCATATGATTCTTTTGGTTGCTGTTTTCGCATGTGAATTTTCAATAAAATATCGTGATCCGTTTCTAAAGTACCAAATTCTTGGGTTAAGCTATATTGAAGAAAGGGATACGAAGGGGCACTATCTTGTTTCATGAAATTCCAGTACCATTTTTCGGCCTTTCCGCTAAGGAAGATTTGGAAATTTGAAAGTAAATGTTCATTAGAACAACGAGATCTTTTCATAAGGGTATCAATTTTAAATAGGAAGTCAGAAACGTCTCCTGTACCATCAAATGAAACTTTCCATTTTTCCAAGTCTACTTTAGTTGATCTATGAAACATTGGTGGCTGGATCATACCTTCGGGTGCAGTGTATGATGGTTCATTATTGTGAATGTTTTCGTACTGACCATTTATAGGTGGGTTTCCAGAAGAATGTGGGATTTGGGTCAAATGAGAAATAGTGGCTTTTAACGAGTTAAGTTCTGATCTGAACTCATCTTGAGTTGATCGAATGGCTTGTTGCACCATGGCTATCAAATCATTAGTTTTTTCAACATTTTCGCCCGCACTTGGCTGATTAGGAGGTACGTTATCATTGGACGAAGCCATATTGAAGCAAGTGTGCAATTGATTTTGATTATCGATAGAACCAGTAGGTGGGAAAAAGTCTTGTAAGGAACTTTGACTTAATTTAGAAAGGTCAGATAATTTTTCCTGTTGCTGAGTAAGAATAATATTGGGATGTTCCGAGGTAAAGGATGGTAAAATGTTACTGATAACTGAAGCACTCGAGCTACGTGGAGGTGAGTGAACTACTTTAGGTTGCGTCTGAGAAGGGATAAGAAGATCTTCGAACGATTTGGTTGTATTTAAAGATCTGCCCCTACCTCTGGGTGAGTTTGAGCTATTTTTAGAACCGCGAGCCGAACTACGCGTAAGAATGCTCATACTATAGACCGTCGATAAACTTCTTGCCCAAACAATAAATAAAAATCGTGAAACAAATTAAAAAAAAAAAAAATTTGTGAAAAATTAACCAATTTATGTTATTAGAACGTCAATTCTCGTTCGTACAACAAAACCCAGTTGTACTTTTTTTTTTTTTTTTTTTTTTTTTTTTTTTTTCAATATGAAGAACAATAATAAAAAAAATTAATTTAAATAAAAATGTAAAGTTTGAAACAAAATTTTGCAAAATCCAATCAAAAATTTTCTTCTTTTAAAACTGAAGTAGGTTTTAGTAATCTGAAACCAATTTATCAGTAAAAGGAATTAGCTAAAATAAAAAATTTGTAGAATAAACCAATTTAATTAGATAATTCTTTGTTAGGGAATTAAAGAAAAGTAATGTATTAAACATTTGGAAATATCAGTTATAAAAATTTTGAGAAAATCCAGCCAACATTAAAGCAGCTCAAATAAACAGTGATTTTTGTTTTAAACATACAAAGTATAACTATTTGGGGAAAGTTTATACTGGCTTTGTTCAAAATATTCCAAACAATGATCATTTGTTTCATCTTATAATGCTATATGAAACAAAGTCTATGGTGGATAAAAAAAAATTTTTTGTTTGTCCTCTTTATGTGTCTTTCGGCTTAAGGGCCATTTACACTCTAGAGTTATCTTAAATTTTGCCGCAATAATAATTTTCATTTATAAATCGTGAAAAGTTTAGTCTGGTAAACTTTAAGAAAACTTTTACTCAAAAGAGTGAGTCAATTAGCTATCGCAAAACATTTAAAGAATTTGATCTTCTAAATGTTGACTTATAGCGTCCTAAAACAATCAATTGAATAGGATGTTAAAAAAAAGGAAGAGGTTTTAACAAACTAGTGCGAATGTGGCATAAGAAATTATATCAATTTAATAAAAGACTCACATTCAGAAATAATTGGTTAATAAACATTGATATATGTAATCCTAATATTGACTCATCACAAACAAAAAATTGTAGTTGAAAATTAGTTTAGCTTTGAAATGTGTAAAACAATAAATTTAGCCTTGACTTCAGCCTTTTCTTTCTAAACTAAATTTCGGTACAATATTCTAAAACAATTTTAACAGCCTCACGTTGGTCTGCACTTAATTTAATTGGGCTACCTTGGGGTAGCATTTCGTTGGGCGCCATCTATGTTACGCGCGGTCTAATTACAAATAAAATTTATTAAAATTTTCAATATTCGAAAAAAAACGAGTCATAGGCATGTAGGGTTAAATTTGGCTAGCTCTGCCAACTGTGGCGTGGTTCTTGACCCTGATTTTATCGCCGCGTAATCATAGCTAAAAAAAAAATTCATGCCATTCACATATTTGTGTATAAAGCCACATAAAAAAAAGAGTAAGGTAAATTTAAGCGCAAAAAAAAACTGAATGGATGAATCAATAATAAAAAAAAATGTATATATCAATAGTAGGGTGACTGGTTTTTATTGTCACCAGGAGTGCCCTTTTTCCCACCCATAGCCAATATGCTACGCCAATGGTAACCGTCGACACTCATGATTTTCCTGGATTACCCCTTTATATAGATCACTGTTTATTAATACATACTTTTGATGTTAACTTTCATTTCCCAACAAAAAAAAAGATTTAGAATTTCATAACTAATATGTTTTCAATTAAGGTAAGTATATTTAAAAAAAATTTTTGTAATATTAACATGTAGGTGAGTCAATGTGTACATTTGATGGTTATGATAAACATGAAATACTAAATGTAAGTATAAAATTTGATTTAAATTAAATTTCATTTGCTCTGATATTTAGCATAATGACTTGAAAAGTTTGACAAAAGTAGGTAAGTGTATTTGTAATGTTAATTTCAATATATGTAGGTAAGTATAAGATAAGTTTGTGATTGAAATTGACAGGTAAGTAAATAACATTATGTTTATAATTGAAATATACCTGGTTGCAAGTATTTATATAAAATTCAGGTTATAATTGAACTTACATGTAGGTAACTGTTTACATATGAGGATATTAATAAGGTAAGTATATATATGTAGGTATGTATATATGTAGGTAAGTAAATATGTAGTTAAGTATATGTATTAATATTAACAATGATAATAATAAGTATAAAGGTAAGTTTATTTAGCAATATTAATAAAGTAAGTAAAATGGTAGGTATTAGTATTAATATTAATAATAATATAATTTTTCTTTTATAAATATTTACGCCGTGTCGCTGCAGCTGTGATTGTGGTGTATGCGGTTAATAAAGTTGTCATGGCAGATGTTGGATTGGTTGTTGTTGTTGCTGTTGTTTTTTCATTTTAGCCCGTTATCGGCCAATATTGTAGTTTTATAATAATTGTAGGTAGGTTAATTTTACATAACTGTCTATAAGTTTTAAAATGTACCGTTTTACCAGTTACAAGCTTTCAGTTCACTTTATTAAAATTTTCTGTTTCGGTACCAAAAAAAAACACATTTTTTTTGTTTGTTTGTTTCTTTACATGTTATAAGAAAAATTTTAGTTTAAAAAAAAAGTTGTAGTTTTCTGTTTCTTGGTTACAAATTTTTTTTTTTTTTCTGCTACAAACTTTAAACATTTTTTTTTCTCATTTTGTTCTGTACCGTTTTGACAAATTTAAGTTTTACGTTCTTGTTTTTCCTCTTTATAATTTGCAGTTTACACAAACATATAATTTTCAGGACAGATTTTAGTTTTGTATAATTTTGTTTAAAATTTTAATTTTTGACTTGTTCTTTATTTCATTATGGAAGCTTTATATTTTTTTTTTTTGGTTCAATTTTGGCTTTTGTATTTAACTTTTCACAAATTAACCTCTTCCGATTCTTTTAGTTCACATGACCGACCCATCCAATTATCAAACTGCAACTGCAACTGATTCAAATAGACGTCACGCCACGCTTTTTCTCTACCTCCTTTTTTTCTTAAATTTTTTTCTTGCTAGTTGTCACGATCCCATTGGTCAAAGGATATAACGGGATTATCGTGCCATAAAACAAACGCGAATATAATGAAAATTAACCATGTTGACCATACAGGGTTGCATTTTTGAGGTAATCGGATAATTGGAGGCAGGGTTGTATTTATACACCAAAAAAGAAAATCCGTAACAAAACTGCTTCGTTATGCGAATGTAAATTAATTAACGAACAGGAAAAGGATTTAGATCGCGCGATAAACGCGGGATAAAACGTGTGGCACGACCCACGACAAGCCGGGCAAGCATATAAGAGGCAAAGGTTTCATGATCTAAAGATTCTAAGGTAGGTATAATATTTGGAGCAATAGCGAAACTTCGCCAAAAGTCTAATCCTAGATAAGCTTCTTGGGTCAACGAGGGTACAATATAAAAATCTATATCTTTGGTAACGCCTTTATACAGAACGGGTAGTTTGCAATGCCCTAAAACGGTATTTTTGGAGCCATCAGCTGTTGATATAAAGGATCGAAAAGGTCTTAAATGTATATTGTGTAATTTAACAAAATCTAAACTATTTTTGCCTAACACAGAAACGCTGGCCCCTGAGTCCAGTAAGCCAAAAATGTTTTTGCCTAAAATTTTAACATTAGCGAATGGTCTTTCATCTTCTGTGACACACAATGAGGAAGATTCGATTATCTTACGAAAAGCTTTTCTTTTCTTGAAGCGAAGCCTACATTTCAAGATTTTTCTGGAAATTGTTGCAAATGGAGGGCGAGGTGTACAGGGTCTGTCAGATAAATTATCTGAAAGTTTTTTCGAGAGCTGTGATCTAGATTCATCTTCCTGTGGAAGATTCCTCGTTCGATCGATTAGGAACTCGGGGTTAATGTCTGGGAACGAGAGTCCCCGGTGGCCATCTCGCTCCGTTTCCGGTTTCCCAAATGTTGATTTTTGCACCTTGTGGTAACTACACCGCGTTCACCACACTTGTAACAAAAGATGTTCCTAGTTTCCTCAGGGCAATAAATGTAAGAATGTCCCAGGGATAAGCAATTCCAACATTTGATTTTAGAATAATCTGGTTTCGTATTACAACGTGAAAATTGGATTGCATCTATCTGTGGGTCGTTCTCTACTTCACTATCATCTTTTTCTACAGAATCAATTTCTATTTCATTGACATGGCGTGTAAATTTTGTGTTTGTGACCGGTAGGGAGACTTTGGTTTCACTAAGAACCATTTCTGCATTCCGGGCAAAATCTCTTAAAGAGTGTAGACCCCTAGGGTTAGAATTAAATAACAATAACTTAAGGTTAGAATTAACGTTTTTCTTCAATATACCTATAAGCTTGGCTTCACTTATAGGTTCCTTCATTCGAGAATTCATAGAAATGATTGAGCAATGGAAATCATCATATGATTCTTTTGGTTGCTGTTTTCGCATGTGAATTTTCAATAAAATATCGTGATCCGTTTCTAAAGTACCAAATTCTTGGGTTAAGCTATATTGAAGAAAGGGATACGAAGGGGCACTATCTTGTTTCATGAAATTCCAGTACCATTTTTCGGCCTTTCCGCTAAGGAAGATTTGGAAATTTGAAAGTAAATGTTCATTAGAACAACGAGATCTTTTCATAAGGGTATCAATTTTAAATAGGAAGTCAGAAACGTCTCCTGTACCATCAAATGAAACTTTCCATTTTTCCAAGTCTACTTTAGTTGATCTATGAAACATTGGTGGCTGGATCATACCTTCGGGTGCAGTGTATGATGGTTCATTATTGTGAATGTTTTCGTACTGACCATTTATAGGTGGGTTTCCAGAAGAATGTGGGATTTGGGTCAAATGAGAAATAGTGGCTTTTAACGAGTTAAGTTCTGATCTGAACTCATCTTGAGTTGATCGAATGGCTTGTTGCACCATGGCTATCAAATCATTAGTTTTTTCAACATTTTCGCCCGCACTTGGCTGATTAGGAGGTACGTTATCATTGGACGAAGCCATATTGAAGCAAGTGTGCAATTGATTTTGATTATCGATAGAACCAGTAGGTGGGAAAAAGTCTTGTAAGGAACTTTGACTTAATTTAGAAAGGTCAGATAATTTTTCCTGTTGCTGAGTAAGAATACTATTGGGATGTTCCGAGGTAAAGGATGGTAAAATGTTACTGATAACTGAAGCACTCGAGCTACGTGGAGGTGAGTGAACTACTTTAGGTTGCGTCTGAGAAGGGATAAGAAGATCTTCGAACGATTTGGTTGTATTTAAAGATCTGCCCCTACCTCTGGGTGAGTTTGAGCTATTTTTAGAACCGCGAGCCGAACTACGCGTAAGAATGCTCATACTATAGACCGTCGATAAACTTCTTGCCCAAACAATAAATAAAAATCGTGAAACAAATTTAAAAAAAAACAAAAATTTGTGAAAAATTAACCAATTTATGTTATTAGAACGTCAATTCTCGTTCGTACAACAAAACCCAGTTGTACTTTTTTTTTTTTTTTTTTTTTTTTTTATTATTTTTTTTTTCAATATGAAGAACAATAATAAAAAAAATTAATTTAAATAAAAATGTAAAGTTTGAAACAAAATTTTGCAAAATCCAATCAAAAATTTTCTTTTAAAACTGAAGTAGGTTTTAGTAATCTGAAACCAATTTATCAGTAAAAGGAATTAGCTAAAATAAAAAGTTTGTAGAATAAACCAATTTAATTAGATAATTCTTTGTTAGGGAATTAAAGAAAAGTGATGTATTAAATAGTTGGAAATATCAGTTATAAAAATTTTGAGAAAATCCAGGCAACATTAAAGCAGCTCAAATAAACAGTGATTTTTGTTTTAAACATACAAAGTATAACTATTTGGGGAAAGTTTATACTGGCTTTGTTCAAAATATTCCAAACAATGATCATTTGTTTCATCTTATAATGCTATATGAAACAAAGTCTATGGTGGATAAAAAAAAATTTTTTGTTTGTCCTCTTTATGTGTCTTTCGGCTTAAGGGCCATTTACACTCTAGAGTTATCTTAAATTTTGCCGCAATAATAATTTTCATATATAAATCGTGAAAAGTTTAGTCTGGTAAACTTTAAGAAAACTTTTACTCAAAAGAGTGAGTCAATTAGCTATCGCAAAACATTTAAAGAATTTGATCTTCTAAATGTTGACTTATAGCGTCCTAAAACAATCAATTGAATAGGATGTTAAAAAAAAGGAAGAGGTTCTAACAAACTAGTGCGAATGTGGCATAAGAAATTATATCAATTTAATAAAAGACTCACATTCAGAAATAATTGGTTAATAAACATTGATATATGTAATCCTAATATTGACTCATCACAAACAAAAAATTGTAGTTGAAAATTAGTTTAGCTTTGAAATGTGTAAAACAATAAATTTAGCCTTGACTTCAGCCTTTTCTTTCTAAACTAAATTTCGGTACAATATTCTAAAACAATTTTAACAGCCTCACGTTGGTCTGCACTTAATTTAATTGGGCTACCTTGGGGTAGCATTTCGTTGGGCGCCATCTATGTTACGCGCGGTCTAATTACAAATAAAATTTATTAAAATTTTCAATATTCGAAAAAAAAACGAGTCATAGGCATGTAGGGTTAAATTTGGCTAGCTCTGCCAACTGTGGCGTGGTTCTTGACCCTGATTTTATCGCCGCGTAATCATAGCTAAAAAAAAAATTCATGCCATTCACATATTTGTGTATAAAGCCACATAAAAAAAAAAAGTAAGGTAAATTTAAGCGCAAAAAAAAACTGAATGGATGAATCAATAATAAAAAAAAATGTATATATCAATAGTAGGGTGACTGGTTTTTATTGTCACCAGGAGTGCCCTTTTTCCCACCCATAGCCAATATGCTACGCCAATGGTAACCGTCGACACTCATGATTTTCCTGGATTACCCCTTTATATAGATCACTGTTTATTAATACATACTTTTGATGTTAACTTTCATTTCCCAACAAAAAAAAAAGATTTAGAATTTCATAATTAATATGTTTTCAATTAAGGTAAGTATATTTAAAAAAATTTTTGTAATATTAACATGTAGGTGAGTCAATGTGTACATTTGATGGTTATGATAAACATGAAATACTAAATGTAAGTATAAAATTTGATTTAAATTAAATTTCATTTGCTCTGATATTTAGCATAATGACTTGAAAAGTTTGACAAAAGTAGGTAAGTGTATTTGTAATGTTAATTTCAATATATGTAGGTAAGTATAAGATAAGTTTGTGATTGAAATTGACAGGTAAGTAAATAACATTATGTTTATAATTGAAATATACCTGGTTGCAAGTATTTATATAAAATTCAGGTTATAATTGAACTTACATGTAGGTAACTGTTTACATATGAGGATATTAATAAGGTAAGTATATATATGTAGGTATGTATATATGTAGGTAAGTAAATATGTAGTTAAGTATATGTATTAATATTAACAATGATAATAATAAGTATAAAGGTAAGTTTATTTAGCAATATTAATAAAGTAAGTAAAATGGTAGGTATTAGTATTAATATTAATAATAATATAATTTTTCTTTTATAAATATTTACGCCGTGTCGCTGCAGCTGTGATTGTGGTGTATGCGGTTAATAAAGTTGTCATGGCAGATGTTGGATTGGTTGTTGTTGTTGCTGTTGTTTTTTCATTTTAGCCCGTTATCGGCCAATATTGTAGTTTTATAATAATTGTAGGTAGGTTAATTTTACATAACTGTCTATAAGTTTTAAAATGTACCGTTTTACCAGTTACAAGCTTTCAGTTCACTTTATTAAAATTTTCTGTTTCGGTACCAAAAAAAAACACATTTTTTTTTGTTTGTTTGTTTCTTTACATGTTATAAGAAAAATTTTAGTTTAAAAAAAAAGTTGTAGTTTTCTGTTTCTTGGTTACAAATTTTTTTTTTTTTTTTTTCTGTTACAAACTTTAAACATTTTTTTTTTCTCATTTTGTTCTGTACCGTTTTGACAAATTTAAGTTTTACGTTCTTGTTTTTCCTTTTTATAATTTGCAGTTTACACAAACATATAATTTTCAGGACAGATTTTAGTTTTGTATAATTTTGTTTAAAATTTTAATTGTTTGACTTGTTCTTTATTTCACTATGGAAGCTTTATATTTTTTTTTTTTGGTTCAATTTTGGCTTTTGTATTTAACTTTTCACAAATTAACCTCTTCCGATTCTTTTAGTTCACATGACCGACCCATCCAATTATCAAACTGCAACTGCAACTGATTCAAATAGACGCCACGTCACGCTTTTTCTCTACCTCCTTTTTTTCTTAAATTTTTTTCTTGCTAGTTGTCACGATCCCATTGGTCAAAGGATATAACGGGATTATCGTGCCATAAAACAAACGCGAATATAATGAAAATTAACCATGTTGACCATACAGGGTTGCATTTTTGAGGTAATCGGATAATTGGAGGCAGGGTTGTATTTATACACCAAAAAAGAAAATCCGTAACAATTTGATAACTGAATTAAAATATAGTACTAAATAAATAAAAAGTAATAAAACTTATATCAACACAACTCGTAATTAAATACATTAAAAATAAATAAAAATGATGGGTAACAATAACAATATCAGCACTAAAAATAAAAGAAAAAATGTTTCACCACTTAACAATGACGCAAAAAGTGCGCGATTAACACTTTCTCCAACTCGTTTAATGGAGCTTATTGATAAAAGATTTGAGAAACAGTACCAGTTAATAACAACGAAAATTGCGTCATCCATACAAGAGAGTGAGGCTAGAATTCTATCTCAGATGAATAAGAAAATAAGTCAAGTTGAAGTAAAGATAAATACAGTTGAAAATAGATTCTTAAATGAGCTTGATAAACGTATTGTTGATATAATGAGTGAAATTCATAACGTAAGTGAGAGAGTTACTGAACTTGAAGCATGTTGTACCGAAATTAAACTGCTTCAAACATAAATAAAAACATTAAAATCTCAAATTCAACGCCAGGAAAATATAGCTGTTTCGTGTGATCTTAGAATAAATGGTATTCCATACAACGCTAATGAGAACCTTAATGAAATTAAATATATCAACACCTGCATACAAATCCATTTTTCGTCTACAGAACAGGAACAATAAAGAATTAAACTCACCGGATGCGGTTATACTTGTGAAACTTATGTCGCCTTATGACAAAAATTTTGTTCTAAAATCACTAGCACATTTTAGAAAAAACTCTCAGTCTCATCTATGTCTGCATCATATTGGATTTAATTCTGAAGAAAACTCCAATAGGTAAGTCTTTATTAATGAAAACTTAACATCAACAAACTTCAAAATATTTCAGGCCGCGATTGATTTACGTAAGCAGAATCGTTTACTATCTGCTTTCACATTACGTGGACTAGTCTACATAAAAGTCTCTACTAACCAGGAACCTAAACGAATTTAGGACAATAATGAACTAGTTCATTTTTTTCTGCCTTATAATCGTAATGAACCGCATCAAAATGATATACAATAGGATTTTAACCGATGTACCTGTATTGCTACCCTTAATGTTATTTTTACCATTCCAAGCACTTGTATTGTATAGTCTCTAAAAATTCTTATGTTATACGTATAATTATGCTTACATTATTAAAACAAAATTGTTATATGAATTTTAACTTTTATCCTCGTTGCCCTATTATTATTATTATTTTTAATACGTTTTAATGTCACAAACATTTAATACTGGGTTGAGTTCTAATGACAGTACTAAAAATATTATTCGAGTTTTAACAAAACAGCGTAATGGATTGAACATATGCCATATTAATGCACAAAGCTTGGTCAATAAAATGGATGAGTTCCGATATTTGTTGGAGGAGTCTGATGTGGATATCGTGTGTATATCAGAAACTTGGTACAACGAATGTGTAACTGATGGTATGGTTGCTGCCAAAGGCTATAAATTATTAAGAAATGATAGACTAAAACACGGAGGTGGTGTTGCTATTTACATTAAAAATCATATTTGTACAAAATTTATTTAGTCATCAAAGCCGGACGGCAAAATAGAACATTTATTTGTTGAAATTATCGCACGTGAGAGTAAATTGCTATTAGGTTGTATCTACAGACCTAACAAACAAATTCCATATTAATCTTTTTTAAACCTTCTTGAAACGCTTACTATACAGTACAATGATGTTGTTATCGCCAGCGATTTTAATTCAAATATTCTGGCTGGTTCGGACATGTTACAATCCATCATGTCAATTGGATTATATATTGTCAACACTGTAAATCCTACAACTAGTTCGTTGCTTGATATTTTTATTATAAGTAATCCTTCCAATTTATTGTTATTTGATCAACTTTGCGTACCCAGTTTGTCTAAACATGACCTCATTTTTTTGTCATTCAACTTCACATTTTATGAAACCAAAACCCCTTACAGATATCGGGATTTCCGTAACATTAGTTTGTATCTACTGGATGAGTACTTCAACTGTATTGACTGGAGCAGTATTTATTACATGGCCTCTGCCGAAGAACAACTAATTTTTTAAATAGTAATTTGCACCAAATGTTTGAGCTTACCGTTCGCACACGTAATTGTCGTGGAGATAAAAGAAATAATTGCTGGTTCACCTCTTCCATAAATAACCAAATTGATCTTCGGGATGAGCTATACGCACGCTGGAAGAAATTCAGAACATTCGATCTTCATGAGGAATATCGTATTGCGCGACGTAATGTCACAAAAAGTATAAGAGATGCAAAGTCGAGCTATTAGGCAAGACGCTTTCGGTCAGCTATAGACTCAAAGAAGAAATGGCAAACAATTAAGGAGATAGGAATATGAAGTAAAACCACAACAGTTAGCAACTTAGACGTGAATAAATTAAATGAATTGTTCGTCCATATTCCTACTACATCTTACTACTACACTTACAAACGAGGAAATGGTACCATTACCTCTACGAACAACTTATCAATTTGAATTTTCGTGTGTGATCCCACCTGATGTCCTATCGTGTTGCTTATCTGTTAAGTTAAATACTGTCGGATTAGATCTCATTGATCCAAAATTTATAAAATTGTTGCTACCAAAATTAATACATATTATCACTCATATCTTCAATACAATCATAACTACAAGTTGTTTTCCGAGTTGCTTTAAATACGCCAAAATTATTCCGGTTCCAAATTCCAAAACTTAGTATAGACCTATTGCAATACTTCCCTGTTTGTCCAATGTGTTTGAACGAATCTTGCACCTTCAGATGATGAGATATTTGACCGATCATGGCCTCCTCAATGATAACCAATCAGGCTTTAGACCAAAACGTAGCTGTGTATTGCTGGACCATTCTAAGGTTTTTGATTGTGTCAGCCATAAAACCCTTTGTAGCAAACTCTCGGCATTTTTTACTTTTCAGCTGTCTTGCTAATGGCTACATATCTTTCAGGACGAATTCAATCAGTGACCGTGAACGACTCATTCCATTGCCAGTACCTAATGGTGTACCACAAGGTTCTATTTGGCCCCTCTCTTATTTTCTTTGTACATCAATGATCTACCTCAACAACTTTCTCACTGCAAAATTCATTTATATGCTGATGATGTCCAAATATATTTACATTAGCAATTTAGGCGGCTCGATTCATGACTGCTCATCTAAGCTCAATGATGATCTTAAAAGAGTATATGAATGGGCTACAACAAATAGTCTCCGTCTTAATCCTAAGAAGTGAAAATGCCTTATAATATCAAAAAGAAAACAGAACATTCCACCTGACATTTCTGTTATATTAAGTGACCAAACCATTGAATTCGTGGAATCAACAAAGAATCTTGGAATAATTTTCAACAATTCCCTCAAATGGAATATACATATAAATAATAGAAGTACATTTGCTATGCTGCGAACATTATACCCCACTCAGCACCTTACTCCAGTGAAGACTCGCGAACTTCTTGCTAAAACATTTGTCATGCCTAAACTGCTGTACGGATGTGAAATATTCGGTAGCTGTGTTGCTCGTTGTAGAACCAGGTTAAAAGCTGCTTATAATGCTGTACTGAGATACGTCTATTGCATAAAAAGATGTGATGGAACATCACCTTATTCAAAAACCTTATATGGCGTAGGCTTTTATGATCTGTTAAAAATTAAATCATTAATCTTCTTACATAAGATAATATATACCAAGGAGCCAAATTACTTATACAGTCGTCTTCGATTTGCCCGATTAAACAGGGGAATGAAACTTATTCTTGCTCGACACCATAGTCTTATATCTGATTGGCAATTTTTTATTAACTCTGTGCGTCTTTGGAACTCATTACCCTCCAGCACCCAACTAATTGGCAACGCTACACAATTTAAAAATATTTTATTTTCAAGTTTTTAAAAATATTTTATTTTCAAGTTTTTAAATATAACGTTCCATACTGTTTTAAATTTGTAAATTTGTAAAAAATTCTGTTTTTTTTTTTTTACTATTATAAATTACGACCCAACAGATCAATGTATGTATGTCAATATAAGATCACACACTTGTTGTGTGTGATATCAATGTAAATAGAATAAAATAAAATAAAATAAAATAAATAAATAAAATAAAAAATTGAAAAAAGTAGTGTATGGAAAAATGTAAGTAGAAAAAAATGGGTGTGGGAAAAACGGAAGTTTTTTTGCATAAGCGTAGGGATTTCTGAAAAAATCTCCTGGCATCAGTGCTTGCAATAAACAAAAATCAGCTGTTAAGCGGATCAAACCAATCTAAATAAATTAAAAGAATTCTTTTTAAACAATGTTGAAAACCTCAATAATATATTTCAATATTTTAACTTTCACGAACATTAAAATTAACCCGTGTCTGTAGTATTTTTCAAAATGTGATCGTTAATTATCTATGGAAACTAAAATATAATGAAAAGCAGTTGGCCGAACACCAAATAAACATATCTTTACTAAAAGAATAGTTATTGTGTTGAATTGGAAGTATTGGAAACAGCACCAATAGTATTCAATTACGACGAGTTTGATACGTTTTTAGATCTAAGTGCACCAAATTTGCAAATATTGAAACTTGTTGAAACTTCGTTCAGTGCATCAACCGCACACACATTTTGATATTAAATATAAATTTCCAAAATTGACTTTTGTTGAAGGTGCCATAACGAATGATAGTTTTGCCCACAATTGAAAAAAATGTTTAAAAATTTGTGTAACGTCAACGGGAAAATCTATTCCGTCAGATGAAAAGTCTGGTGACTTTGGGCTGTTGAAGGAGGGTATTTTAGTTTTGATTACCCTCAAATTGCTAAACTTTTTGGTTTGGAGGTATTTAATGGTTTTCAAAAACCATTATTTATTTGGAAGGTAAAAATGTTTCTATTGACGATTTATACAAACTGGAATTTATACAAACTGGAATTGTATTGAGAAACTTATTACTAATACTAAAGCATTTAAGTTTAAGTCATTTTGTTATTCAATACTTCAATTCTACTCCGGATACTTTTAAATGTGATGAATCTACCAATTTAAGAACAAATTTGTTATTAATTAATATTCCACTGGGATGGTTCAAGACTTTCAAGATTTTTTGTTTGATTTACTTAATATAAATCCTAAACTACATCTATCGTTTCTTTTTGATCCACGGGAATTTTTAAGTTATTCATTTTTGGAAAACCTAATAACATATCCAAAATTTCCAGACAGACTGAAAACGATAAATATTTGTGGTTTTAATATTGGTAACATTTAATATCGGTAATATGAACAAAAACATATTTTCTAATCTTTTATTCCTTTCAGCCACAGATTGTCAACATTTTCGACATGAATTGGATGTTACATTCAACAATCTTGCTTGCTTGATTCTCATTGAAAGGACATTATATAATACTATAACATAAATAACTACTTATTTTTAACGAACTGTATTTCAAAATTCATGAAATATAATAAAGAACTAGTAAAGTTCTAATGTATTTGACTAAATACGATTAATTTAAAGTAAAAATAATTTACTACAAAAATTTTTAAGCGAAAAAAATGTCAATGTCCCAATGTATGACCTAAAGTATGGACACACCTCTAAAAAATGCTGAAAATTTAGAGTGTTGTAATAATTTTTTAGTTTAAAGTTATCGAATAGTTAACTTTTTCAAATATTTTGTTTACATTTTTTACAAATACTACAATAAGTGCAGATATTAATGAAAACGTAGAACCTAGGTGGATGGTATCAAAGATTCGGCATAGCCGAAATTAACACTCTTACTTGTTTTAATTATAACGTGATAACGATAAAAAAATATGTGGCAATACTACTAACATGAGCTATGTTATTGTGTTCTTGGTATTGTTAATATATGCATAATTTTTTTGTGGCACTTTTTATGTTGTTGTACAGTTGTTATGTTCAACCACAAAACTGTTACAACAAACACACTGGGTTTTATGTTTATTTTAGAGGTATCTACATATTTTTGCTCGTATCAAATCACAGTGATGCCCGATTTAGCCCAGTTTCAATACCAACCTGCTAGGAGTTATGGCAAATGATATTGTTGTAACGCTATCCAGTTATATGGCTTCTTTTGTGAATGAACGTGATTTAAACAGACAGACGGACATCGCTATATCGACTCGAGCTGTGATAGGGAGCAAGAATATATACTTTATGGGGTCGGAAATTAGTTTTTCGATGCGTTACAAACGGAATGACAAACCTATATATACCCTCTGCAACTGACGTGTGGAGGGTATAAAAAAATTCGAATGATTCTTGGCCACAAATTATTAATATTAAAAAAGGAAATTTTAAAATAATTTTATTTAATACAAAAAAATAAAAATCATAAAAACAGGTAAGAAACTAAAGAAACTAGAATTTTTAATTTTTAATTTTTGATTTTTAATTTTTATTTTTAATTTTTAATTCTTAATTTTTAATTTTTAATTTTTAATTTTTAATTTTTAATTTTTAATTTTTAATTTTTAATTTTTAATTTTTAATTTTTAATTTTTAATTTTTAATTTTTAATTTTTAATTTTTAATTTTAATTTTAATTTTAATTTTAATTTTTAATTTTTATATATTATCTCTTAATTTTTAATTTTAAATTTTTAATTTAAAACTTTTAATTTTAATTTTTTAATTTTTAATATTAATTTTAAATTTTAAATTTTTAAGTTTTAATTTTATTTATTAATTTCTAATTTTTCATTATTCATCTTTCATTACTCATTTTTCAATCTTTATTTTTCATTTTCCATTTTCCATTTTTCATTTTCCATTTTTCAATTTTCATTTTCCATTTCTCATATTTCAATTCTCATTTTCAATTTTTCAATTTTTATTCTCCATTTTTCATTTTTCAATTTTCATTTTCCATTTGCCATTTTTAATTTTTCAATTTTCTTTTTCCATTTTTCAGTTTTCATTTTCATTTTTCATTTGCCATTATTCATTTTCCATTTTCCGTTTTTCAATTTTCAATTTTCATTTTCCATTCTTCATTTTTCAATTTTTAATTTTTCAATTCTCATTTTCCATTTTCCATATTCCATTTTTTAATTTACACTTTCCATTTTCCATTTTTCATTTTTTAATTTTCATTTTCCATTTTCCATTTTTAATTTTTCAGTTTTCATTTTCCATTTTTCAATTTTCATTTTCCATTTTCCATTTTGCATATTCCATTTTTCATTTCCATTTTCCATTTTTAATTTTTCAGTTTTCATTTTCCATTTTTCAATTTTCATTTTCCATTTTCCATTTTGCATATTCCATTTTTCAATTTTCATTTTCCATTTTTAATTTTCCATTTTCCATTTTTAATATTTCAATTTTCATTTTCCATTTTCCGTTCTCTGTTTTTTAATTTTCATTTTCCATTTCTCATTTTTCATTTTCTATTCTGCGTTTTTCATTTTCCATTTTCCATTTTTAATTTTCCATTTTTCAATTTTCATTTTCCATTTTCCATTTATCATTTTTAATTTTTCAATTTTCAATTTTCAATTTCCATTTTCCATTTTTCAATTTCATTTTACATTTTTCATTTTGCAATTTTCTTTTTCCATTTTTCATTTTGCAATTTTCATTTTCCATTATCCTTTTTTCATTTTTCATATTTCAGTTTTCGTTTTCCAATTTCCACTCTCCATTTTTCATTTTTCAATTTCCATATTCAATTTTTCATTTTGCAATTTTCATTTTCCATTTTTCATTTATCAATTTTCATTTCCCCATTTTTCAATTTCATTTTCCATTTTACATTTTGCATTTTTCATTTTTAAATTATCTTTTTCCATTTTCCATTTTCCATTTTTCATTTTCCATTCTCCATTTTTCATTTTCTATTTTCCATTTTACATTTTTCATTTTCCATATTCAGTTTTTCATTTTCCATTTTCCAATTTTCATTTTCCATTCTCCATTTTTCATTCTCTATTTTCCATTTTTCATTTTTCAATTTTCTTTTTTCATTTTCCATTTTCCATTTTTCATTTTCTATTCTCCATTTTTCATTTTCTATTTTACATTTTCCATTTTTCATTTCCCATTTTCCATTCACCATTTTTCATATTTCCATTTTCCATTTTTCGTTTTAATTTTTTCTTTCATATGCCCGATTTAGCCCATTTTCAATACCAACCTGCTGGGAATTATGGCAAATGATATTATTGTAACCTTATCCAGTTATATGGCTTCTTTTGTGAAAGAGCGTGATGTCAACAGACAGACGGATATCGCTATATCGACTCGAGCTGTTATAAGGATCAAGAATATCTACACTTTATGGGGTCGGAAATTAGTTTTCCGATGCGTTACAAACGGAATGACAAACCTATATAAACCCCCTGCCACTGGCGTGTGGAGGGTATTAAAAAAACATTAATGAAGTGATGTATTACTGTATATGTATTTTCTTCGAAAATTATGCTTTAATTTGCTTAAAAAAACTTTTCGTTTTATTTCGTTTTTTCCATAGGTAATCTTTTATAACACTCTTTTCCTTCTTTGCACTTTTCGTCCTTGTAATAATCATTAATTTTTTCTTTGAAAAAATGCTTCATTTCACATATTTATTTTTCTTAAAAAATTTAAAAAAATGTTCCTCTTTTTTCTTACTTAACTTTTTTCTTTTTCCTTTTTTCATCTTAATTTCTAATACAGATTATTTAGTTTTCTTGTTGTCTTAAAGTAAATTTTCTATTATATTTTCTAATAGGGTCCTCATTAATACAATGGGGTGCATGTCCGTGGTCTAAGTCATTAATTATCAGAAGCATTATGGGAATCCTTTCCTATACTCTAATGGGTTTCCGTTTAGCGTTGTTTCATAGGTATTTAGCCCTTGCGATACCTTTTATCCTAGTTCCCTTCCTTATGGTGTACTATTTTATTAGTGTGTCCAATGTGTCCTCTATTTCCGAATGATATTCAGATGAAGTGTTAGAGTCGTACGTAATTTTTGAATATAAGATTCCAATTATGAAAAAAAAATTTTTAGTCTACAAGAATTTTTTTTAATTCTATACGCCAGAATTGTCACATAATATGGTTTGATTAATTTGGTATTTATTTAAGAGAATTTAGCTTTAACTTTAAGTTTAAAAAATTTGGTACTTGCAATTGAAGGCGAATTAAAAGGTAAAGCCTTTGCAAGGGAAAAAGAAAAACCTTAATAACAGTTTTGCTAAATTTTAGCCCAGAAAAATGTTTTTTATGCAACAAAAGACTTTTAAATTTTTAATTAATCTTTCGCAAAGGAAAAAGTTTTTTTTTAAGTTGATCGCTATATTGTTAAATTTTAGAAAACAATTTTAAATTTGAAATAATTAATATTTTTCACAAAGGATTTTGATAGTTAAAAAAAATTAGTTAAAAACAACAGTTTAAAGATTTAAGTTACTCGAAAACTTTAATAGTTAAGTGTAAGAATTATTATTATTTTTTTCAAGTTTTAATTTTAAGTTTATAAATTTAAAAATTTGATAAAATTTTCTTAATTTAACTTACATAAAAACGTTTATCTTCATTTTTTCTTCGTTGATGTAGTAGCTTACTGCGTTTGGATGGAGCGCCAGTAGTGATGATGCAGAATTTGAAGATTTGGAGAGTGGCTGAGTTCAATTTCATAAAATATGGTTGACTTCGTTGAGTTTTCGTTAAAAGGTGTTGGAAGATACGGAACACTTTTCTCTTATTTAGCTCAAAATTGCGTATTCGAGAAATATTTAGTTTAGGTTAGCAAATCTAGCTTTCCACGATTAAACAGTTAATATTTTAGTTTTGTTTGAAAATTTGATTTTCCGATTAACATGTTAACATTTAAGTTTATACTTTTTCAATTAATAATTTAGTTTAGTTTTAGAATTTTTTTTCGACACTTTTTAGCACTTTGTTTTGTGTTGGCGTATTGCGGATGCAGGAGTTCGCCCCACGTTGAGCGCCAATTAATAATCGTAAGCGTGTAATTGATAATATGGGCGTTACTAAGGTTTAATGATAATATGTTTAGTGTTTACATTTTCGTTTGATGGTTAGTTGAATAACTTACGGCGTTATGCATTAAATAAAGTCAGTTCACACTTGGCTCTGCTTTGTAGGTTAGAGTTCTTTATTTAATTTTTATTTATTTACAATAACAGTTTTGGTCTAGTACTGTGATATGTAATATTAAAAAAAAAGAAAAAAACAACTGTGACATTTTTATTTATTTTTTCAATTATAATATTAATTTAAAAAATTAAAATTGTGTTTTATGCCGTATATGTTTATTATGTAAAACTTTTTGTTTTTGGAAAACAAAAAATTAATGTGAAAATTGACAAAAGAATATTTATTAAATAAAATTCATCCCTGAAGATGCTGGAAAATACCCAGCGAAACGTCGGAGTTTGAAAATGAAATAAATAGTCTTTTATTTATTTTTTTAAAAATAGTGACCTTGAAAGCCCATTTAGAAAAATTCTAAAACACATAATGAATTTAAAAAGGTCGAAATATTAAGAAGAAATATTTTATTTTATTTAACAATTTTTCATGACTACTGTGTAGGTCTGAATTACTTTTTCAATTTAACATTTTTAATTACAATAACTTATTTTATTTTATTTAACAATTTTTCATGACTCTACTGTGTAGGTCTGAATCACTTTTTCATTTTACTTATTAAGAACAATTTAGTAAATTGTCATTCCCACTATGTAGGTCTTGAGTTCTAAATTGCAACTGCTCTTCTTTTTCAAAATGTTAAACTAAATATAGCCAAAATATATTATTCCTCAGCAACAGAGAAAAACACAAAACTGCCAAGGCCATAAACCCTAAAAACCATCGAAAAACGCTAAGCAAGTAAAACATATGGTTGACATAAATAACAGTCAATTGCATTTGTTTCACAATCACAAATTGTGAAAGTTTCAAGTGCAATGACTTAGGGGAATGAATGCAATGCAGTAATTTCAGGAAATGTTTGTGTGTCGAAACTGACACCCAAAACAATTAAAGGTGTGGTTGAACACAATGCGACAGAAAAATAAAAAATATCTGGGAATGCAATATGAGATTTCGACATAATTATTGAATGTAGAGCAATGCAATACGAGATTGCGACATATTCGTACATTTATAAAAAATAAATGACAAACTAAGGTGTTTATCATTTTGGGTAGCGAAATATTTATTTACCAAGAAATTAATGACGACATAATGTTTGTCATATTGGGTGACTGTAAATATGAAGATAATTGGTGAACTGATTTATTCACCATATTGGGCGGCATGAATGGCGGACTGATGTGATTGGCGGACTGACGTGATTGGCGGACCGACATGAATTGTAGACTGACCTACTCGCCATATTGGGTGACATTAATGGAGGACTGACGTGATTGGCGGACTGCCATGATTAGTGGACTGATTTGTTCGCCATATTGGCGGACTGATCTGTTCGTCATATTGGCGAACTGATTTGTTCGCCATATTTGCGGACTGACTTGTGTCATGGAAATGTGACATGCCTTAAATTATACCCTATCACTATTCACAACCTGTTCACCGCGTAATCTAGGTAACTTACCAAAAATTAACTCATATGGAGAATAACTGGTATCTATATGTGGTGTTATATTATATGCAAAAGAATAATAAGGTATCCAATCACTCCAGTTATCATTGTTTATGAACGACTAAAAATATTCGTTCAATACTCTATGATTTCTCTCTTTCTCATGTTGATACGGTGCGGACAATTTTTGCTCGATTTTTAACAAATTGCATATTTCTTTCATTAGTTCATTTACGAATTTTGTACCTCTATAAGATTTTAGATTTTTGTGTTGGTTAACAAAAAAAAAAAGTTTTATATCATTTGTATTACCATTTTCCTAATATTCAGCTTTATTTCCTCTTTTACTTTTGTTTTCATTTTCTTCAGTTTATATCATCTTTTTCTTCATATTTCTTGTTATCACCAGCGATTTTTTTATATTTTCATCATTATTGTGAGGTATCATTGTTTTCATTAAATCGGAATCTAATTTTATTCTAGATAAAGCGTCTGCATTAGTGTTGTTTTTTCCCTTTTCGTAAATTATCTGAAAATCGTAATCAGATAATTCTAATCGAATTGTGGTCAATTTGGAACTTGGATGGTCAGTTACTACGATAAATTTTCTGCGAAATAGTAAGGTCTTAAGAATTGTATACCCCAGTGTACACCAAGTAATTCTTTTTCGATTACTGACTTGTTTCTTTCGTGTTTGTTAAGCGAACGACTGGCAAAAGATTAAGTCCATCTTCTCCAATTTCTCCTTGTGATAACAAGCCTCCTAATTCAAAATCAGATACGTCAGCTGTGAGTATAAAAATTTGTCATTTATTATTTTATCATTTAATCTTCTGAAGTCGACAACTAATCTCCATTTCTTTAAACCTATTTCTCCCTTTTTTGGAACTAATAACAGTGATGCGTTGTAGGGACTTATTGATGGTTCAATGATATTATTTTCCAAAAGTTTTGTACCTTAGCATTTATCTCTGTTGTTTGCGCTTGTGGTAATCTATAATTTTTTACATATACTGGACTATTTAAATTTGATTGTTTATAAAAATTATCAGCAGTTAATTCTTCATCTTCCATGTGAAATATTGATTGATATTCTCTTATTATCAATATGGATTTTTCTCTATTTTCACTATCCAAGTCATCCAATTCAAAGTTTTTCAACAATTTGATAAATATTTCCTGTGTATACAATTTTTCATTTTCTTTCTTATTAATTGAACATATTCGATAGTTTCTTAATGGCCTAGTTTCAATTTTTAGGTTATTTATTGCAACTATCTTATCCGTTACATTTAATAATTTGATGTGTTGATTACCATTTTTTGGTATTATTGCATGTGCCAAAAATACATCTTTAATTATCTCTCTATTTAATATACAGAATCTCCTTATAGTTCAATATAAAATGGTAAAAATTATTAACATCGATGTGGCATTCTTACTCTGTCAATTTTAAAAGTATTATTATGTATTGAGATGATAATGCCATTGTTAATATTCAGTGTTAGTTCATATCTGTCATAATCTATGTTGCATTTATACTTTGAAAGAAAATCCCTTCCCAGAATTCCATCTGTTTTTACCGGGATATTATCCTCTGCTAGTTCTATTTTTTGTTTGATAGTATTATTATCTATATTAACGTTGATAGTTGTGGAGTGATTTAATAATATCAGCTCCTGTATCAATTAAAAATGTCAGTTCATTGTTCGTATTCCCAATGTTCAATCTTAAGTAATTTCTGAGTTCGGATGATATGCTATATATTGTGGTTATGTAACACACCTAATCATTTGTTTTTATTTTTATTTGTTTACTTTATGTACATGCACATGTTTATTTGTTTAGTTTCAGCACATGCACATGTTTATTTGTTTATTTATATAAATTTGTTTCTATTTTAGTTACTTATGCATTTCTTTTCACACATTCCATACATACCAGAAAGGGTCATATTTCGAAACAATAAATTATTGGGTCACTTAGTGTAATTGTATTCCACTTGAAGCAAAGTGACAAATTTGTAAAGACTCAAATTGTGCCAATGAACTTCAACTGAACTTCAACTCAATAGGAATGTCACTCAATTTTTGAGGAGAAAAATTTGGATTGATTTTTGAATGTAAACTGATTGGCTAGTTGAGTCCAATGTTCAAAAATCAATGCAAAGGAAATATGAATTATAGTATGTGTGTGAAGAATGTCGTGCATTGAAAAGAGATGACTAATTATTAAATTAAGTAGGAATTATTAAATTGTTAGCATATAAAAGACCAATATTTTTGTAATATAAAGAAGAATCAACTTGTAACCTTAAAAGAGAGTTGTTTCACTGGCATAATCTGCCAACGGGTAAAAATACTGGCATTATACTGCCAAAGTGCAATACACTGAAATAAGTGCATTTAGCGTGCACGCGAGAACTGCTTTGAGGAAAGCATATAACAAAATTCCACCTAAGACTGGCCCGGTTCTAACCAGTCCTAGTTGTCACCCTACCCAACATACTTATATACTATAGTATTCTTTTATGAAATGTTTCTAGTAATTGAACCCCATTGGAGACTCTGTTTCCTCAGTCACCGGGTTTTCGAAGTTTCCCTGCACTTGATTTATGTTGCGATTTCTGTTGTTATTATTGCAACTTCTCTGGTTGTTCGTTCTTAGCTTATAATTATGTTTGTTATTGTTATTGTTATAAAAGTTTCCATTGCTATTATTTGTACGATTTATGTTGTTGTTATTGTTTCTGTTGAAATTATGTGTACGATTTCTGTTGTTGTTATTTGGGTTTGAAATTTTCGTAAAACACATATTACAAAATGTTTGATTTTCCACACTTGTGGCATTTCATACCTTCTGCGGGATATTTGTTGCCACGATTTCTGCCGCAATTTCTGCATTCAGATTGTTATGATGTCGTAGTGTTACGTGTACATTATGTTGAGCATTTTGATGTAACACTTGTTTCTGTTGTACTTCTCGGCAATTTTTAATGCTTCCACATACATTGACACCTGACTTTCACCAATCGTAGCCATTATTTATTGGTCTGTTATGCCATTTTCAAATGCATTAAAAGCAATTTCGCTGTTTGTATATAATTTATCATTCGTGTTTGCCTCTTCTTGCTTGGATATCTGTATCGCGTTTAGTTTAGTTGCGGGTTTTGCTATTTTCATTGCAAAACCTAATAAGTTATTGTCCCTTTGGACGATATGCGTTATTTCGCTTAATACCGTATTTGACGATCATGATGGTTTGTATGTCAATTTTAATATCTCTATTAAACTATCAGTTTTTGTTGGTACAGAAATCTGTTTTATCCTATTTTGAACTTTTAAATATAATCTTTATTTAAAAATGAAGTTGAAGAATGAATTGGCTTTTTCAGTAGCCACAGTTACTGATGCGGTTTCTAAATTTGTTAAGAAATCTTGCAACTCATTAGTTCTACCTGAGAATTTCCGTACCAGTTTTGTAATTAATGATAACTCGTTCATATCCAGATTAGTCATGATTGTATTCTGTTCTTTTCCCGATATTATTTTCATTTTAGAATGCTGTTCTAATATTTTCAAAGCCTCTTCTTTAATCTTTTCAAAACTTTTCCAAGTGTTTTTCTTGTCCAATTCTTCCAAATCTGAGTTTTCGATGTAGTCCTTAAATTTTTCCTCTAATACTTGAATTTCTAAACTTTTCTCCCTAATCGTTTCTAACGTGTAAGGTCTCATTAATGACTTCCTAGCATTCAAAATGATTTGCTCAAGCGCCTTTTGTACTTTCCGATAGCTATGAATTATTAGCATGAAATCAAACCATTTTTTGTTCAAAACTATCATTGTTGTTATTATTTTTACAAATAGTAGCCAACCTATATATTTATCATATACATGTCTAAAATCGATATCCAAATGCTATATACTGACTTACTCAAACAATGACAAAAATGTATCCTTACTGGCTATAAAATCTTCAATTTGTTCTCCTCCCAAGTATGCTAATTTGTTAACTTTGTATATGACACTGTTAGTCATATATATTTTTATTTTTAAAACTATAGAATTAATATTATTATTATACAAATATTGTTTATTATAACTTTTATTTTTACAAAAAAAAATTTTATTTACTAACATTAATTTAAAATTTTAAAATATTTTCATTCTTTTACTTTTGAATTTTTTATTATTAATTTTATTCATATAAGGACTTTTTAAATAGATGAACTTCTTATTAGTTATTTAATTTCATTTGTGTTTTAATGATTTGCACTAATTATTCAATCTTTATTCAATACCTGAATGCCAATTCCCAAGGCGGTGGTAGTGATGAATGTACAATCCTCTTTATGTTGGCCAGTTCCCTTTCTTTTTTTTACTAAAAAACCGTCAAGACGCTTTGGTAGTCTAGCCTTCGGTATATGGAATGTTTGATCTACCGGCGCTGGTTTACATAGCTGGTTTACATGGTTTACTCGTCTATCTTTAATGGTTTTGGACCAGTCGTATCTTTGTTCATTATTATTTTTGTTATATTCTTGATCATGGGCGAAGTCGCCTCCTAATAATATTGGTTCTCACTTATTTATTTATATATATATATTTTTTAATACTTATTTCTCTTCCGCATGATCCATATTATGTTGTTTCTGGTTCACATTATTGATGTTTCTGATTGTCCCTTGGCCAGAAAATCCTTCTAATCCCCGGCGTGGATTAGGTGCCTTTAGTGCTCTATCTTGGAGCTCTTCTTATTGCTATAGAAAGCAATTTGGCAGGATCGACATGAAATGTTTCCGTTTTTTTATAATTGTAAGTGTTACAGAAACGTTTCGCTCATCTAGTGGAGCGATGTTTTAGAATTGCAATGTTCCTAGTTCATTTCAAGGAACATACGCTCATCTTACGGAGCGTTTGTTATTTTCGCTTCCAAATAAATTTAAAAAGCGATGTTATTTTTGTTCCTTTATTTAACATTCTTATTGCTATAGAAAGCAATTTGGCAGGATCGACATGAAATGTTTCCGTTTTTTTATAATTGTAAGTGTTACAGAAACGTTTCGCTCATCTAGTGGAGCGATGTTTTAGAATTGCAATGTTCCTAGTTCATTTCAAGGAACATACGCTCATCTTACGGAGCGTTTGTTATTTTCGCTTCCAAATAAATTTAAAAAGCGATGTTATTTTTGTTCCTTTATTTAACATTCATAAAGTCACTCAATGATTTTTGATTATTTGACAATATTCTATTTTCATTAAACTGTATCTTATCTACATCCCAGCTATTTCAGAAAGTGGTTGACAACACTTCAAAACCCATTCATATGCAACGCTCTGCTTTGGTTTTTAATCGATATCTTAAACGTTTGCTCTAGTTTTATTAGTTCTTGCATAGCGCGATTGTTTGCATTAAATCGAAAAGAAAATATTTCCTTATTAATTTTGTAGCTGACCTGGGATATTTAGTCACTTGCTCATTTCATGACGGCTTGTTACAGTTATATTAATATTTATAACCTAACACAACATAAGACGGATAGCTACGTATGACAATTTCTTATTGTTTATATTTGGAATGTGTGTGACGTCATGCATACACTATAATTGTTTCTTTGTCTTCCGTTTATCTCATTTAAATATAAAATAGATTATTAAGCAAAATTTCAATGTTAAAAAAATATGACCATGGTATTGGATGAAAATATCTACACACTAAGAACTTAACTGCACAAATAAAATTTCATTAATGCCATTTGTATTTGAAAGAATAAGCACACATAATAACATATTTTTGTGCTGTATAACTTTAAATACTTATTGCTAGATCCTAATTAAATTAATATGTCGGTAAATACTTTGTTGCCTTCTAATGCCTTCGAAAAATGCCAGATATATAATTTGGTTTGCGCAGGGAACGTACGTAATACTTACATATATGTATCATTTACTTTATTGCGATTTTTATACTAATATACATTACCTTTGTTGAGTCTTCCTGCATTCTAGTATGTTCAGCAATGAATTGTACACAAAAACAGCTGCGATGTACTTTTGGTGGACACTTTAAGTGTGAAAATGCTGTATTTGATAGAATAGGACTTTCTATACCAGATGCTCCAACTTCCAAATCAGGAACAGCTGTCATGCCGTCAGATACTGATTGTGTCAGAGGTGGTATTGGTCCATGTATTTGACAACTGCCTCCAAATGGACCACTTACGGTGAGGCTAAATCAATTAAAAAGAATAATTGTTATCAAACAAAAAATATTTTAAACAATTAAAACCCAACAAATAGTTAGGAGAATATTCAGCAAAAGTTTTTTTTATAAATAAAAATATATGTCATTTGTGCGACAATGTCAGTTAACTCATAACTTTTTTTACATAACGGTAAAAATAACAAGTAAGAAAATTATGGTCGTTCTAAACCGGAAAATGGTCTTCGGTCCATCTTTGTTTAGGTCATAACTGAATATAGAAAATAAGCTTAAACCAAATTTAAATTACAGCTATGAAAAAGTTCATATCGGATGCTATCATATATGCAGACTAGGTCGAAAAATAATCTGATCTTGCCTTTTTCTTGACTAGGTAGAAAAATATACCGATCATGACTTATTTCTTCAAAAACAGAAACAAACCAAATTTGAGAAAAATCTATTTATTACTTTTTTTTTAATAGCTTCAAGTCAAATCTATGACTATGACTATGACTAATAATGGTCCTACAGAATTTATGTTTGGACTATTCATTAATGGTTGTAATAAACACGCCTGAAAAATTTGACCATGGCCAATATTTTAATCTGGATCAACAACTTCAATACCGATCATTCTGCGACCAACAAAAACTTATATAACGATTTTCATATATTTATATTTGCGACCGTTTTTTGAGTTGATTTAGCAATGTCCGTCCGCCCGTCCGTCCGCCCGTCTGTCCGTATGTCTATCCGTCTGTGTGTCCATGTAAACCTTGTAATCAAGGTTTTTAATTGTAATTTGTAATATCTTAAATTTAGACTAAGAGTTACTGATATTAAATATAGAGTGAATAACTTATCTGATTCCATTACTGTAATTTATAAGATAGTGTCTTGTTGTAATGGAAAATCGCATTTAATAAATAAATACAAATACAAACTACAGGTCGAAAATATGAATATATTTTTACAAGCCATAGGACAAACGCTTTTGGAATTTGTGAAAATCGGTGCTTGTTCAATATTAGATCTCGTTCAAATCGGGTTTGTGTAGTTCATAGCCCCCCCCCCCACCATAAACCTAACAAAAAGAAAAATAGTGCATAAATTTATATATATATAATATATAACATATAAAATATATAATATATAATATATAATATATAATATATAATATATAATATATAATATATAATATATAATATATAATATATAATATATAATATATAATATATAATATATAATATATAATATATAATATATAATATATAATATATAATATATAATATATAATATATAATATATAATATATAATATATAATATATAATATATAATATATAATATATAATATATAATATATAATATATAATATATAATATATAATATATAATATATAATATATAATATATAATATATAATATATAATATATAATATATAATATATAATATATAATATATAATATATAATATATAATATATAATATATAATATATAATATATAATATATAATATATAATATATAATATATAATATATAATATATAATATATAATATATAATATATAATATATAATATATCATATATAATATATAATATATAATATATAATATATAATATATAATATATAATATATAATATATAATATATAATATATAATATATAATATATAATATATAATATATAATATATAACTATTATACGAAAATTTTAGTTTTTTCAACCCTTTAGAAACCATAGAGACATCAAGAAATGGAATACATATGGTTCTATTAGCAGTCAGTATATATGGATAAGTGGTAGAATCATCAAAAGTTGAATTGGAATAAGTTGTTGGAAAAAAATCAGCAAACAAATTACTTATAATAGTATTATCATAAGATTCAGTATGTTGAAATTTCATAATAGCAGGATAACCAGTTGTTTTTCTCTTAGTGTTGACAAATTTATAAAAAGATTTTGGATTACTTTTGAAACTATTTTTCATTTTGATTAAGTAATTAGAGTAACATGATTTATTCAGTGCAGTATATTCCGCTCGGCTGATGGAGTATTTCCCATTATCCACAAGAGAACCGGATAGCTTGTATTTCTTGTAATATTTATTTTTTTTATTTTTAAGTCTTATGAGTTGCTTGGTATTCCAAGGAGGACCAGAAAGTTTATTACGAATTTGTTTCGGAATACATAAATCCATTGCAGAGGAAATAGTACTGTAAAATGTTTCAGTCATATGATCAATAGCAACTGAAACTGAACTGAATATATATAATATATAATATATAATATATAATATATAATATATAATATATAATATATAATATATAATATATAATATATAATATATAATATATAATATATAATATATAATATATAATATATAATATATAATATATAATATATAATATATAATATATAATATATAATATATAATATATAATATATAATATATAATATATAATATATAATATATAATATATAATATATAATATATAATATATAATATATAATATATAATATATAATATATAATATATATATATAATATATTAATATATAATATATAATATATAATATATAATATATAATATATAATATATAATATATAATATATAATATATAATATATAATATATAATATATAATATATAATATATAATATATAATATATAATATATAATATATAATATATTAATATATAATATATAATATATAATATATAATATATAATATATAATATATAATATATAATATATAATATATAATATATAATATATAATATATAATATATAATATATAATATATAATATATAATATATAATATATAATATATAATATATAATATATAATATATAATATATAATATATAATATATAATATATAATATATAATATATAATATATAATATATAATATATAATATATAATATATAATATATAATATATAATATATAATATATAATATATAATATATAATATATAATATATAATATATAATATATAATATATAATATATAATATATAATATATAATATATAATATATAATATATAATATATAATATATAATATATAATATATAATATATAATATATAATATATAATATATAATATATAATATATAATATATAATATATAATATATAATATATAATATATAATATATAATATATAATATATAATATATAATATATAATATATAATATATAATATATAATATATAATATATAATATATAATATATAATATATAATATATAATATATAATATATAATATATAATATATAATATATAATATATATATATAATATATAATATATAATATATAATATATAATATATAATATATAATATATAATATATAATATATAATATATAATATATAATATATATATAATATATAATATATAATATATAATATATAATATATAATATATAATATATAATATATAATATATAATATATAATATATAATATATAATATATAATATATAATATATAATATATAATATATAATATATAATATATAATATATAATATATAATATATAATATATAATATATAATATATAATATATAATATATAATATATAATATATAATATATAATATATAATATATAATATATAATATATAATATATAATATATAATATATAATATATAATATATAATATATAATATATAATATATAATATATAATATATAATATATAATATATAATATATAATATATAATATATAATATATAATATATAATATATAATATATAATATATAATATATAATATATAATATATAATATATAATATATAATATATAATATATAATATATAATATATAATATATAATATATAATATATAATATATAATATATAATATATAATATATAATATATAATATATAATATATAATATATAATATATAATATATAATATATAATATATAATATATAATATATAATATATAATATATAATATATAATATATAATATATAATATATAATATATAATATATAATATATAATATATAATATATAATATATAATATATAATATATAATATATAATATATAATATATAATATATAATATATAATATATAATATATAATATATAATATATAATATATAATATATAATATATAATATATAATATATAATATATAATATATAATATATAATATATAATATATAATATATAATATATAATATATAATAATATATTATATATAATAGGGTGGGTCAGTTATTTTTACTCCATGGGCTCATCGCGATTCTGGCCCTATGGGCCATACCAAGTATATTTGCACAAGGAACCATTTCTCTAAAATTATTTTCGAACCCTCCAAAACTTCGATGAAAAATCGATTTATGTCATATAAAATTATATGGGGTACCCATCGATTTTTTCATCGAATTACGTCATATAAAATTATGTGGGGTATGCATATGCGACATAAATCGATTTTTCATCGAAATTTTGGAGGGTTCGAAAATGATTTTAGAGATATGGTTGCTTGGGCAAATATACTTGTTATGGCCCATAGTACCAGAATTACGATGAGCCCATGGAGATTTTTTCGGACCCTACAATTTGACCCACTCTAATATACATATATATACGCTCTGGAGGGTAAAATCTATTTCACAATACAATTACAAAAACAGAGTAAAAATTGCTGCCACTAATTCAACCACCCTCAAGTATAACATAGTTAAAAAATTCACAATATAAGCTAATTCAACAACCAAAAAGTATGCTACAATCACAAATATAATAATATACAAATATAACAGCTAATTACACTAGACTAAATGTATAACAACTCTAAATTGAAAAAAATATACTGAAAGCATAAGTATTTCCAACTTAAAAAAATCTTTAATTACTAGATGTTTACGCATCTCCCCTGTGATCGGACTCACATAGTTTTTTACAGTTATTTTCTTAATTTGTTATTCATAATACATTACATTGCTATGCCGCGGCGCGCTGTGGCTGAAATTTTGATTTCATTGGCCATAAGTCAAATATTTTTGTCACCGATTTTTACAATTTTAACGCCATTTCGAAGCTAATATATCCAAATTAAGGTAGCCAAAAAATTAGGTTAAAACTATTGCTAATTGTGGGCGTGGCATGCTGTCAAACTCAACTGTTCTTTTAATTTCAGAAATAGGTGATTCTTTTTTGTTTTTTTTTATCAAAAATTAATGGTTAGTACTAGCAAGTCATCATGATAATGACCTGCGGTCCTTTTTGCATGGTTGGTAGGCTTGAAGTCTTTAATTGTTGTAAGGAGTCACAGCCCTTCCGTTTAATATTAGGGGTGTTCTGAAATAGTTATTAAACTACTATATTTTTGTCAAATTTCAACTTTAGTGGAATAGAACTTTTAGGGAACAATAGAGAAGGAGAAACGTATACCTCATTAACCATATATGTACTTTTGCACCCGTGACGAACCGCGGGTAGAACGGTTTTTTCATTTTAATTAAATTACTCAAATAAATTTCCAATTACAGTTAATTTAAACAGCCCTATATGTATACAATGGTGTGTTAAATTTGTGCGTTAGGTATTTTATAGCTTATAATAGTCATTATTTGTGCTATTACCAGTAATGATATCTGCTTACAAAATACACCCCTCATTTTATTAATTTGTAAGTAAGAATGTCAATACACAGACGATGTAATTCATTTGCAATCTGGGTTTTTTATTGGTATACCTTTTTATACCTATTTATTTTACCAAGCAATGCACTAATGCAAGTAATAAAGAAAACACACAAAGGTAATACTTTGTAACCTGGGTTTCTTATTATTTTACCTTTTTTATACCTTTTTTGAGATTATGCTAAGGAAACTGTAAAAATGTATACAACCAAGTAACCATGCAGAAATATGTCTGCAACAGTTTACAAAAACCTTTATCATGGAGAAGATGTTATTAAATATCATTTGGTGCCACTTGAGATCTATCAGAGGAAGCTCAGGAAAAAATAAATAAGGATTACAGATTTTATAGAGAGCACAATACTAGAAAAATTTTACGAAATTCAACAAATGAGGATCCATTTTTTATTTGATTGGCAACGTCAGATCCGATCATCTCCAGTATTCGAAATCAATGAAGAGTGGAACATCGGGATTTAGATGAAGCAGTTAAAAAACTACTAAAGAACGGAAATAACACAGAACAGAATATGGAATATTTGCAATCAATATTTGAATCAAATGAATAATAATTATAATTGCCTTTCATTGTTATACAAAATCTGTCCATCGTGCTGTTTACACGTTTTTGTGTCGCTTGTTTCGTGTTAAAATAATTTAAAACTATTTTTTTGCCGTTCTGTTCGTTTGTGTCGCGAAACAAATTTATTTATATATTAATTCTTATATATTTTAACAATAACAAAGTAAATTTAAATAAAAATAAAATAATAAAACAAGTAAGAAATTATAGTCGGTCTAGACCGACTATACGATATCTGTTTGCTCCACAGGATGTTGTCCAGAAGGAATAGACGTGAGCTGGTAGTTGCTGTATGGAAAATATGCTTAGAAAATTTGGCTACCTGTTGGTCTTTGGGTCACTTATATCGATTGTCTCACTGTATTTTACTGATGTCGGCTATCTTCGGTTGCTGTTTTGTCCAAAAGAAAGAGCTGTCCAAGAAGGAAAATGATGAAATTGGGCCACTGTGCTTTCACAGCATCCCTGCGTTGTCCAAATGAAACAGATGAGCCTTTATTTTAATTACTGGGAACTTATGTTTACTCTTTTTATTCAAAATTAATATAAAATTCTTTATTCTTTGTTATCACCGATGTTGTCGCTTCCTTTATGATGCATAGAATGAGAATGAAGCAAAAAAAAGTGTTACAAAAAATACGATAAATGTATATATATGCCGGCAGCAAAAACGTCAACTTCGTTGGCGGCCAAAAAACATCCTACTTGTTGGTCTGGTTGGTCAGATAGTGCAACAATTAATTGAACCACACCATAAAAATAAAATAATTAAAGTACTGAACAATTTTTACAATTCATATTAAGTATATAAAGGAGATGAACATTTAAATTATGAATGAAATTATACAGGTATAATGGTATGTAAAAAAAGTGAATGGAATATTTCAGTTATGATAAGGAGATTTAAATTTAAAAAAGATTAATAATATAAAATATGAAAAGGCAAAAAAGGGCCACGTCAATTGTTGTACTCGTATTCAGTGTAGTAGGGGTTTCTCTCCAAAATAGGCATCACCAATCGTCATTTGTTGGCTAGTGTATCGACGATGGACCAGAGTGATGGTGGTTCGTCCTCGACGAAAAAATCATACCCTGATCGCATGTAGATGGTGGCAAAGTGGGCAGCAATAATTTGTGATGAACAACGTTTATGCCATTATGAAATGCAAAACAGGATAATGTTTTGTGAATTAGTCTCGTGATTACACCATTTTGAGTTTTTCAACCCGATCTCTGCTATCTGCACCACGATAAATCTTAGTAACACGACCTAAGCGCCATTCTGTAGGACAAAGAGGTTAATTTCTAAGTACCACGAGGTCGTTTTCTTGTAAGTCAATTTGAGGAAATTTCCATTTGTTACGTTTATGTAATTCTTTCAAATATTCGTCTTTCCATCGACGACAAATCTGATGTTGCATAGCCTTGACTTTATGCCACCTATTACCGATACTTATTGCCGGAGTAAATTTTTCAGGTTTAGCCGGAGTAAGCAACGCAGAGCCAATCAGAAAATGGCCAGGAGTAAGAGCAGACAAATCATCAACATTTTCAGACAGCGGGCCGAGCGAGAGTTTAGACAAGCTTCTGTGGTGGCCAAGAGAGTGGTAAATTCCTCGAAGGTGTATTTCATTTGACCAGCCATTTTTTTAAATGTGTTTTAAAGCCTTAACGCCGGCTTCCCATAATCCTCCCATATGGGGTGCTGCGGCGGGGATAAAATGTCATGATAGGCGTTGGTGTTGGTATTTGGCTACGACAATATCACGCAGTTCTTTCACATGCTTTTCAAAGTTTGCATGGATTTCCCTTTCAGCACCGACGAAATTTCTGCCGTTGTCTGAGTAAATACAATTTGGGCTACCTCGACGAGCTATGAACCGTACTAAAGCAGCTAAAAATGCTTGAGTTGACAAATCGCTGACGGCTTCGAGATTAATCGCCTTGGTAGAGAAACAGACGAAGAGACACACGTAACCCTTGGTGATTCTACAGTAACGACCTGTGAAGCTTTTAATTTCAAATGGGCCTGCAAAATCAACGCCTGTATTTACAAAGAAGCGACTCAAAGTAGTTCTTTCTTCGGTCAACGATGCCATTATTTGTCCTTGATGCAATTTACGATGCACAACACACTCCTTACAATTGTCGATGCATGTTTTAATGAGGGTTTTTGCCTTTATTATCCAACATTCATGCCGAATGATACTATGAACCAACCGCAGACCTCCATGATGAACCATTTTGTGAATGCAGTCAACATACAAACGAGCTAATCTACTGTGGTATGCCAATATAATTGGAAACCTTTCGTGATAAGACAAATTTGAAGATGTACTTAAGCGGCCATTTGCCCTAATAATTTTGTGATCATCCAAAAAATGCGTTAGCGTCAACAATGGGCTATTAGATTCAATTTTCTTCTTGTTTGATAGGCAATTAAAATCTTTCAAAAACTCGATCTGTTGAGATAATGAAAATAGCCGATTTTTGACAAAACTCAGTTCTCCCGCTGACAATTTTAAAGATTCAGATCGAACTTTATTTCGAGATTTTAGCTGGATTCTATGAAAAAATTGAAACATGTAGGCGATAACGTGGATGGCTTTGGGCAAACTAGAAAATCGATCTAATATATCTCCGTTTTCAGTAGATCTAGCAACATAAACTTTTGCAACCTTAATTTCTTCGTTTGTTTCATAATCGGGTGGGTATGAAGGCCACGAAGATTTGTGTAGTTTCAACCAATCTGGACCATGCCACCAAAGATTACAGTATTTCAACTCCGAAGGAATCAGCCTCCGGGTTGCTAGATCGGAAGGATTGTCCTGAGAAACCACGTGTGACCAATAATTATTACCGACCTTTTCTAGAATGGTGGCGACTCTGTTGGCCACGAAATTTTCCAACTACATGGGGGGTTATCGTTGAATCGGACCACAGAAAGAGCCAATAGTTTTCCAAATTAAATTGGGGCACAATAGTATATCGACCGGCTTTGCTAATAGGACCGCACCGCATAATTCTAAACGTGGAATTGATCGCTTTTTAATTGAAGCTACTTTTGTCTTTTCGCCAATCTGCGCTCTGGCATATAAAGTCGCCGCATACGCCAGCTCCGAAGAATCGCAAAACCCATGGAATTCGATTTTATAATTTGGAGAATATTGGATCCAACGAGGGACAGTAATTGCATCTATCTCATTATATTGAGAGACAAAATCATGCCAATTTTTAAGCGCCACCGGCTTTAATTTTATCATCCCAATCAATCTTATCGAGCCACATTTGCTGTATTAAGATTTTCGCTGTTATAATAACCGGAGCGAGCCAACCAGCAGGATCGAATAATCGCGCAATAACGGAAAGAACCTCTCTCTTGGTGTAGGAAGATTTTAGTGGAAGGTTTTCTGTCGCAGAAAAAAAAGTAATCAACACCCAGAGTCTTCGCATTACTTTTGTCATTCAGACACAGGAAATTTTCATTTAAAAAATGGTCAGAGGGCAACCCTTCAAAAATTTTTGTAGAATTTGCCGTTCATTTTCTTAATTCAAAACCAGCTGTTTTTAAATAGCTATCAGCTGATCACGGAACTTAAGAATGTCTGGCAAGCTGTGAGCTCCGACGCATCGTTGACATATATGGAGTTTCAAAAATTCTTGCACCAAATGGAAAACGACTCTCTTCATCGTCCGCAAATTTCATAAGTGTTCTTAGAGCCAAATAAGGAGCACAATTGACGCCGAAAGTAACAGTTTTTAATTGAAAATCATGAAGCTCTTCATCGGGAGAGCTACGAAAAACGATTCGTTGGAAAGGAGCGTGCTTTGGGTTGATCAAAATTTGCCTGTACATTTTTGAAATATCGGCATTGAACACGAACTCATAGAACCTCCATTTTAAAACGAAGAAAACCAAATCCTTTTGTAAAATGAGGCCAACGTGCAAAATGTCGTTAAGACTTGTCCCAATTTTGTTGCTGTACTATCAGGTTTGAAAACGACATGATGAGGCAAATAGTAACTCGGGCCAACTACAGGATTTTGAATTTTTTCCATATGTGCCAAAGTCAAATATTCCTTAAGAACCTCATCATATAAAATTTTATTTTCAGGCTTACGCAATAATGATTTTTCGTTTCTCATAAATTGGCTCGAAGCTATGTATCTATTAGGGCCGAGCAATGACAAATCAGATTTAAAGGGCGAATCAACTACGTATCTCCATTCAGAATTTCTCACTGTAGTGGACCGAAATATTTCTTCACATAATTTATCAGCTTCAGACATTATTGGTTTATGTGAAACTACTTCAAGCTCCCAAAATTTAGATAATTGTTCATCAATAGACACTTTAGTGAAATGGTTTGCAGTTTGAAAGATCGACTAGAGGAAACTCCATAATACAATTCCGACACCGTGACCATGCTTCTGAGTATCAATTCTTTATTTTAACTATTCGTCTCTGGAACGAACTACCCTGGAATATTCAACACACTAGCAGCGCAATACATTTTAGGAAATTGTTGTTTCAACATTTTTCGTAATTTTTTGGAATATTTTTGGAATATTTTTGGAATATTCAACGCAGTAGCAGCGCAATACATTTTAGGAAATTATTGTTTCAACATTTTTCGTAATTTTTTGTCTTAATTTTTATTAAATGCCGATATCTTAAAGTAATTTAATTCATCATAATATGTAGTATGTTTTTAGTATTGTTTAAAAATTTTAAGATTTTGTTATATATGTAATTTTATTTTAAGTAGAATTATTTTATTTATTACAATGTCTGCTTAACTTGCCTGATTCTAACACTGTAATTTATAAGATATTGTATCTTGTTGTATTAGAAATTCTAATTTAATAAAATAAACTAAAGTAAACTAAACTTGTAAGGCCAGTAACAATCCACCCAAATGTTGTTTCTGGAGCAACTAGTGAATCAAAAACTCCATGTTGAACACCATCTCTCAAAATTGTTGGATAAACGTCTCCCCCCAATAAAATGTCAATTGCACCACTTTTATAAAAATCTGGATCTGCATTCCTCAGATTTGGTAGCACCATATTTAAAGGATTAAAAATGTGCGTAGGAGTATCCCCTGTGACTTGCGGAATCACTAAAGCATCAATTTTAATAGATAAATTAGAATTTATTATCGAAGTTTCGATTCTACTAATAACTTCTCCGCCTAGTCCAGCTACTTCAGCAGGCACTGGTACAATAGGCAACTTTAATAATTTTTGAATTTTTTCGGAAATGAAACTTTCATCCGAACATGGGTCAATTAGGGCTCTTATTTTAAAATTAGTGCCACAATGCGCTATATTAACCCATGCCGTAGCTAGCAATACCTTTTTGGCAATTGAGTGGACTGTATATTATTTTGTGAAGAAGCCGACTTATAGATTGTGTTCTCTGCCTTTGTATTGTGTGAAATCTTTGTGCAAAATATTGTGATGTTGCCTATTGCACTTTGAACAACCATTTTCATTGGGACAATCTGTGAACATGTGACCCATTTTGAGGCAATTAAAACAATAATGAAATTTTCTTAATGTAGAAATACGTGTTTTGTAGTCCATGTTTAAAAATTTTCTACATGGGGTAATCGTATGGGCTTCTTTGCATAATTTGCATTGTGATACATCAACTTTAGTATGATGTGTTATAAATTGTGTGGTTTTATTTTGATTATCGTTAAAACATGCTTGGGAACCACTGGATCGAATATTGGAAAAGCTCTTAAGAGCACGAAATCTGTCTGTCAAGAATTCATCAAATTCTTTCCATTTTGGGATCTCTGTTTTATTTTTTAGTGATTGCTCCCATAAGCTTAACGTTTGTTCTGGGAGTCTAATCGAACAATGAAAAACAAATAGTGGTTCCCATGCGTCTACATCAATTTTGTATAACCTTAAAGTTGACATACAATTATTTATTTCCCTCTGTAG